>JPJW01002292.1:0-49302 GCA_000750755.1 Pseudogymnoascus sp. VKM F-4513 (FW-928)
AATCTCTCGCCCTGATCCTATCATTCCTTCACGACTACGCCCCAGGGAGCGCCACCCCGCCAGTGAAGCCATCCGACATCGCCCAGCGACTCCAAATATGGGTGCAACAGGGCCTGCGTTGCCTTAACCGCCCACCCCTCGGAATCGGCATGACCACCGGACGCGTGTTGATGGATCCGGATTACCTTCGCGACCCCCAAGCGGTGGCATTGGCATGCTGGCTCCGTAGCGGCCGCAGCATCGCACCGAACGGATCACTCATGCGTACACACCCATTGGGCGTAATGTGCGTTGGGAAGACGTTAGAAGAGACGTTCCAAATTGCTACTGATGTAGGGAGGGTAACACATGTGGACCCGCGGTGTGTGGTTAGCTGTTGCCTTGTGACGGCACTTGTTCGGGGAATTATCCGCGGAGAGATCACGAGTGAGGCGGACCTTGACGCGCTTATCGAGGCGTCATTTGAATGGGTTGACGGCAATGAGGAGCTGAGAAATCCGATTGGAGAGTCGGTTGATGAGGATGGCTCGGTTATGGTGGAGGGTCATGAGGACGTGGAGCCAACCCTGAAAAGAGAGGAGTATAGGAAGCATTGTTATGCGAAGACGTTGAGAGAATTGGAACTGGACGATAGTAAGATGGGATACGTGTTTAAGTGCCTTGGATCGGCGGTTTTGACGCTACGTTTTGCCATTCGAGAAGGGCTTGGGTATGATGCAAGATCAACAGCAATTTTCGAAACGCTCATTTCGAACCTAATTATGGAGGGAGGCGACGCAGATACCAATGCCTGCGTTGCAGGAGCGCTGGTTGGGTCTTGGGTGGGTTACTCAAGGCTACCATCGCACTGGTCGAAAGGGATGAGGAGTGTAGATTGGCTAGTGAAGAAGGCAGAGACTGTGAGTTTCAAGGTAGGGATAATGGAACCTCGTCCCGAAACAAGGGTGAAAATGCTGGCGGTAGATCCGGATACCGCGCTGGATGGAAGTAAGGGGCTATTGAACAAGGAGCAGCTGGAGAAGATGGAGAAGAATTTTGTGCTGAAGATGCTGCTTATGCAGAAGGCGAGAAGGGAAGCAAAGGAAGCAGCGGACGCTGCAACGAGGAAGGGAACAGGAGTTGGGAAATGGTTTCGATGAGAGACCCCTGTAGTAAATACTTACACAAAGATCGAAGCTACGAGTTTGATATAACTCTAACGATTTCAATCAATGATATATATGTGACTGACTTTATGCTTGTAGAGTACAATATGTGATACACGAGTCACTTCTGGAGACCGTTGCCAACCCCCCCTCCCCTTTAACGAGGTGATATCAGCAACGTGTATAGTATTCATGTTTGTCATTCACCATTCTTTCCCCTTCAACAGCCCGTTGAGACACCGAAACTTTGTCAGATGTGTGTTTTAATCTCCAATAAGACGACGCCGGAAAACCTTGCATAAACTCCTTGCACCAACCTCATCCCCCCCACCGCATATTGTTTGCCTTAACGTCAAGGGATAGTTCTGGAACGGAATACAGCTTGTGAGACAGACCGTCTCACATATCTACGAATCATCAAAGATTCTGTCTGGCTTCAAGTTAAGGGAGCCATCGTAGGATACTGGCGAATCTTCGATGAAATATACCATTGGACGTTGCACCGCGTAAAAGTGGCTCCAAGACCGATGGGAAGCACACTAAGCCACAAGCACCACACAAAGTAAGGTAAATAGGGTTAGAGTAGCACATGTATCAAGGTAAATAAAATATAGCACTGTCTCCCGCATGTTTTAAACCCAACATTCCAAGCATCTGCAAGAGGATGCCATTGGATCTTAAATCGCAGCAGGGTGTATTAGTTGCAGATATCTCTCGATTAAGGTATTACCTGCAACGCAATCTACTTTGGAATTTTGAAGCATAATCTATTTCCTGTGGTTTAGGTGTGCGATCTAATAGTTAAAAGTAGACTATGACAGGAGGAAGATTCTCGGCAAAAAATACCTCAAATAAAGCACCATTAATAGCCAACAGACGTATTCGACTTGTCTCATTTGCCACCATTTGCCTCCCTCACCTTAGTTTATTGACTCGTGTTTACTATCCTGTCTTTTATAGGGTCTCCTCTGGTGGCGTTTGTCTTGAAACAATGTTTACAAAGAGATGACCTTGAATGCACGTCTCTAAATCTAAATCTAGGTGGACTGGCTTTCAAATTTAGGCATGCACCGACATATTGCAGCCTAGTTTTATTTCTCCTTGCCTGCTGGGTTAAGTTTAGATTTAGCTGACTTCATGTCTCCTAGTTATAGTCGTCAATATGAATACTCTGGTCCCACACGCTTTTTATTCTTCGTCACCCCATCACGCAGCAAGTCTAACAAAATAAATAGTTTGCAAGCTTTTTAGTCATTCACTGATTTAATTCTAACGCCTTACAAGCGCCTCCTGTTCAATTTACCATGGCTCCAAAACCAAGTATCGCCTCCCTCTCTCTAGGGAGGGCCTGGGTTCACCCTTTGGAGACCAAGCTCGAGCAGGCCGCAGCCCATAACTTTGCCGGAATAGAGCTGTTTTACGAAGACCTTGAATATCTCGCCAAAACTATTCCCGGCGGTAAAACTCGCACCAACCTTGTTCAGGCCGCCACCTTGACTCGCGCCATGTGTATTGCTCGTGGACTTACTATTCTCTGCCTCCAACCCTTCATGCACTACGAAGGCCTTGTTGATGCCAGCGAGCATGCAAAGCGTATCGAGGACTTCCAGTTCTGGCTTGTTCTCTGCAAGGTCCTCGGCACAGAGCTTATCGTCGTCCCGTCGACCTTTCTTACGGAGGGCGTAACGGGAGACCGGATCGTACTCATTTCCGACATGCGCGAAATTGCGGATTTGGCCGCACAGCAACAGCCTGTGGTACGAATAGCGTATGAAGCTCTGTGTTGGGGCACTTTTATCAATACCTGGGAGGCTGCGTATGAACTCGTGTGTGACGTCGACCGGGTAAACTTTGGAACCTGCTTGGATGCCTTTAACATATGTGGACGACAGTTCGCGGACCCGGCTGCTCAAGATGGGCGCATGCTTGGTGCTGAAAAAAGCCTAGAAGCAAGCCTGGGGAGAATGTTAAATGTGATAGATGTCAAGAAAGTCTTTTTGGTTCAAGTGGCCGATGCGGAGAGAATGCGGGAGCCATTGGTTGAGGGACATTCATTCCACGTCGACGGACAGCCGACAAAAATGAGCTGGAGCAGAAACGCCAGGTTGTTCCCTGGCGAAGATGAAAAGGGAGCGTATCTACCCATCCTGGATGTTTTGAGAGTTCTCACAGGCAAGGGCGGATTGGGATATGATGGTTGGATTAGCTCGGAGATTTTCTCGAGGACTCTTGTGGACCCAAGACCGGAAGTGGTGGGAGAGCATGCTCAGCGGGCGGAGGTTAGCTGGAGGTGGATGGAGAAAGAGTTGGGGTGGGTTCAAAGAGAGGAGGATTATAAGAAGGTAGATGGTCCGATCGAGGAGTCGTCGATGGGCTCGATTGGTGCTCTTCGATATTTCTATAGGTCTCTCAAGGGATCCTTTGGAGTTTAGACTGGCCTGATGGATTTGCGACCTCGTACGGCAGCTCCAATGCCATCCTGGCAAGGGTTGAAACTAGCCCCACATTCAAACTATTGATTATGTCTATCTTCCTATACTACAATATAAAATCTCCTTTTCCAGTAAAGTTTGAACTCCTCGGCCATAAACTCCCATTCATAAAATTGGCTGTATCTACCACAGTTGCGTCTCCGTATTAAGATCGTATCCGCCCCCCAGTAAGTCCATCATCCACGGGTCATCCAAAATGTCAATATCCACAGCATCAAACTCCAACGCCTCAATTTGTTGCTGCTCGGGCACCACCAGCCCAGAAACTGGATCTGTAGCTTTATCCGCCTCGCCAGCCCCCCCACCAGAGGTTTGCGGCCCAAGCCTAGCCACCTTTCCCTCCCACCAACTCCCAATCCCCAAGGCCCTCTTTGTTGCATTCAGCCAGGGATCCAACTCTCCCTCGCCCCCATCCGCTTGCGACACCTCATCCCACCTCGCCGCCAGTAATCTCGTCACATGTCCGATATCGAGCTCCACCCGTACTCTACCTCCACACCAGGCCACGTCTGGAGATTCGAATGAGGTAAGGCGATACAGCGCTGCAAGACAGTGGCCGAGCTGCGTGAGTGTTGCGATGGAAAGATGGCGATATCGTGAGAGGGGGAAGGCATCAAGGGAGAGGAAGACACCGAACCAAGATTTCACGGCTGTGAAGGTGGCCCAAAGGCTTTCGAGCCGCTGGATTTGGGCGGCTGGATCGGGATAAGGAGGTGGTGGGGTGGAGCCGAGACAGTGGGCGTGGATTGTGAGAGCGGTAGCATAGATATGTAGTTGGAGAATTGCTGCGTGAGTATTAGATAGCCATCGGTTTCTTCACGGAGGGACGAACATACGATTTGATTTTAATTCCACGGGAATGGAACGCTCCATGTCGTCAAGTTGGGACTTTAACGACTTGGCATAGAAGTTTGGCGGGACTTGGTTTGTTGTGTCTCCAAACATATCGTCCCATGATGATGTTGCTCCTTTATTGCATATTAATTGTGCTCGTATCATGTGAACAAGCAAACTGTCCGTAGGGAAATCCTGGCCTTCCTCCAAGATGCGCAAGCATTCACCAAGATATGGGGTCCAGCGCATGAGTTCAGTGCGCTGGAAGTAGTTGGAAGCCCTGTTGTTCTATCAGACATGCTTCCGTGATGGGGATTGTTAATTTACATACACTGAACTAACCAGATAAAGTCCAACCACCGCCCTTCGTTCCTCCATGGTTACTACCCTGCTTGGCGCATTTGATCGTTTGGGGCACCCGTGCGCAATAATATAATGTCGCATAACATCAACGTGCTCGCCCAGCAACGGCTTTGTAAGCCCAAGATCAAATGCAAGCGACATTCCAAGTTGAATAACGGTTGAGATGATGGGCTTACTGCATATAGAGTAGTGGCACCAACCTCCAAACACCAGGATGCCCAGAAATAGATCCAGAGTTTTGGTGCCCTCAAGCAGCATCTCCCTCCCCAAAGTTTTCTTGACTTCCAGCACGAGTGCATCTTGACGACGGAGGTTCTTACTGCAGATTGCTCTGATGACTAAAAATAAGAACGGTCGTTCCGACCTCATTCCTTCGACAGTCACGTCTGGTCTGATACAGACAACGGGAAAGTTAGGAACCATCTTCGTCCTATACGTCTCCAAAGCCTCCTCAAGCTCCGCATCGCTCTCAAGGGGGAAGTAGTCTGCAGTATCGGGAGTCTCTGGGGCACTGGGGCCACCTACCAATGAGGCTGCCGGCGTTGGATGTCCGTTGGGGCATTCTCGATAACCATCTTTTGAGCATCCCTGGCGATCAGGTCGTTGTTCTGTTTCAGCCCAGAGGGAACAAGCCAATGGTGGTTTCCTGGAGACAGAAATACCACCGCTAAATCCAATACGAGTGTTTATCTCAGTATGTGATTCTACATCAGCATTGGATATGCCAGTCAAAGAGGAGGACTGATCGGAGAATTCCCCGGGACTAGGGTTCTGTATTGGAATTGGAGGCTGTATAGATCCTTGGGAACGTTGAAGTATCTGCACAATACTATCGAGCTTTTGTTCCAAAGCAGCTGTCTTTACAGAAGCAGAAGCCGCTGGTCTCTTGGAAATCCGCTTCTTACGGACTGTTGATGCAGGTTGGCATTCCTTCTTGAGGCGTTGGCACCTGAGACTTTGTTAACGATGACTAAACTTTCATAAACGTGTGGTAACAACGAGAAATGGACACCAAGTGAACAATAGTAGGCTCGATGTTGACATATCAAAAAAAGTATTTCGTAAGCATATGATAATAGTGTTGTATCCACTCCGCTCCACTATGGTGGTGCGCATACGACCAGCAATTATCATTGCCACGGGGATTCTGTACAGAACGGTAGCACGTACCTTTCGCACTTGGGTCCATTCAAAATGCTAACACATCTCGTCTTACTCTTCACACAGTATAAACAAGCCTTTCCATACGAGGCATATACCTGAGCCTGTTCGGCTGGTTGAGCCACCGAGTGCGTCTCCATCTATCTGTGTTCGTATGGTGCAACGCCGACTTCAACCTGATACACTGAATCGGACTTCGGAACGATGCCACAACAGCGGAATTCCGGTGTATAACAGTAACAAGGAATTGGAGTGACCGTACAGCAAATCTAATCGACAATATTTCAGAGAGACGTACATTCGACCTCTATTGGTAACTTGAACCTGATACTGGATGTCCAGAGGTGTTTAAACGTTGATCGGAAACTCCGATCGTTGAAACTCCGACCGACAGTCCGGAAAATCTAAAAGTAGTATGGCGTAGAATAGCATATCGGATAAATTTAACGCCGACGTCAGCACATTGTGCAATCCCGCCCTTAATTTCATGACCTGGAGAACCATTATCATATCGCCATGGGAAAAAGTTATAACTAAAGGAGACTAAATATCTAATTTTGTTCAGTTTGGGACGATAAGCATGCAATGACTTAATGAACACCCCATTCAGTTGATGATAGTTTGGTAAACGAAGATGCTTCCCTACGACCCATCAACTTCAAAAAGGATGACTTGGACGGCATAGGAATTGGGCTGTCATCTATAGTTGTCCATGTTAAGGGCACCAACTCTGTCATGAAAACTTTCTCCCCACTTGGCAAAGGTCAAGATGCAGAGAGGGGGATATATGAGCATTTGCAATATGAGAACAGCCACCCCAACATCCTCAAATACTGTAGGTATATTAATATAAATACTAGTATACTTTTGCCAAATCCCCAATGTGAGACTTTTCGAGTCTATGATCCATTTGGTTCTTCGAAATCCGACTCCTTCTGGAGGCGACGGTACATTTCTTCCTTCTTATCAAGCCCTCTTGAATGTGATCTTACCCAATCATCCATAGTCGGGTAGTTTAGAGTGTCCCTCACGTCTCTAATTCGGCCGTCTAGTCTATCCCATGGTGGTGGCTTTCTTTCCCAATTATCTCTGTATATCCCAGTCTCTTGAATCGGCTCTTCGGGATCAACGCGTTGTCGGTTTTCGTCATCCCCAAGGATAGGAAGGGGGCACGATGCTGGAGGAGTCTCCTCTGAGAGGAGGAAGTCAAGAAGTTGCTGCTTCTGGGAATATAGTAGCCTATAGATACGATACGTACATCGCTTTCGGTGCGAATGAAAGTAAATTGCGTCGGGCTGTTTAGTTAGCTAGCGGATATGTCATAGATAGATGGGTCTGCCATACATCAATGCTGGGAAGATGCTCTAACCCAATGGAGGGATCTGCTTCTGGCTCGCGCCTATCAAAAAGTACAACCCCGCCCAAGATGCGTGCCTCAGCCCAGTATCCCACTCCATCGGCAACTCCTTCTGGATATTGATCGTAATCGCGGTACAGCCTATGCTGGAAGAGCGTAGGTGGAGGGCCATCTGGGTTTCGCCGCCAAAACATGGTATTCTCCTTCGGTAGCTTCCAAGAAGCAATTCCATCGCCTTCATGCAGTCCGCTGTTTATTTTAAACATCTGCACCGCTATCTGGTGTATAGCCACCGCAATAAGTTCAATTAACCTTGTCTGAAATGCTCTCGAGCCTGGAGATGCTGCCTGATATGTATGCAAAAGCTATAATATCACATGTTAGTCTTGGTATTTGAGCTTTTGATAGCAGATAATGTCTTACCTTGCCATCCATACATAAGCTGTCATAGTCAAATTCATCATAAAGCTGTTGGGTTCTTTCCAAGGCCCCAGGGCAGAGATCTGTGTGTTTCGTATGGAGTGGGTGGTCATACGTGAGCGCACCGAAGGCATAAGTATCCTTCTCAACGCTAGACAGTGGAAGGCCGTCAGCTATCTGTGCGTATGTTATTTGTGCAATTTCAGTCGTTAATATGTTATCCACTGCACGGGTAAATATACTCCGATGGTAGCCTGTTAGAATCTCGATGGACAGCTTCTGGGAGCGTTCGTCGGTGCTATATTTCTCAGAGTCTAGAGAGTCTCGCGGTCCCATGGTTATAGGTCTTGCGAAATTTGAAGGTTATAATGATGGTGTACACTTATATGGCGGATTAGTAGAGAGGGTGGGAGGCTGATATTGAAATGGAAATCGTTTGAACTTGGGGGAGGGGGCAGAGGTGAGCGCTATTCATTCTGCACCTCTAGACCGCATACGGGAATGGTGCGGGCCGCACGTCTCAGACCCAGAGCTTATAGAACGAAGAACCACAAACTAAAACAGACTATAATTGTCTGTTTTGAATCCCGCGCGCTTACAGGGATAAAATGGCTAAGCAAGCTTAAAGTATTGCATCAGGGTTCTTTGCGCGTAGTAGTTTAATTTTAGGCAACGTGGTGACGGTTATGAAAAATAAGAACAGGTCGCTGTAGGGGCCCCTTAAGCGATGGGAAAGCCAACACAAAACCATTTACGTGCCTTCTTAGGTCAGCCCGTCACTAGTCCATAACACTTCTCGTCACAAGCGCGACCTTAATTACGGTCGGTGATCTAAAAATCTCATTAAGCCATATTCCCATTTGCTAGCTAAGGCCGCAAATGTTGACAGTAAAAGTACCCCTGCTACTTGGTTCTGTTTCATGTTCCCCGAACTCCCCCCTACAGCAGTTTTTGATGATCGTAAGTTTGACCGGTCTGTTGCTATCTTACTTATCATGTTTCTAACATTAGTTTCTAGGAGCAAGCCTTCCAGCTCAACAATCTACAAATGCTGCCCCAAGAACTCGAGCGGAGAAAATCACGAGAAATGAGTGAGATAAGACGCAATAAAGCCCTTTAACTCTTCCTGCATTGAGGGCTGGTGAACCATCTGGGAGCTCAAGGAACCGGGACATGTTGAACTACCAAAGCCATCTGAATTATGGTGTCGTTCAAGCCCTAGATCCAAGGGGAGGGTCAAGCGGCAATAACCGTGGTGGAGGGTCATATAGCGGCATTGGTAACGGCAGAGATTGACCTTACAGATACTAGGCTTTTGCCTGTTACTGCTCGTAGCTAGACTATGTAGCACGGTTTTCAGTAGTTATAGTCATCACAGTAGGAGTTGTAACGGGATATAATTCAGGTCGCAACATTTGGTATCTATATTTTAAAAATAGTCGTTTACGGACGTATTGTAATAGACTGTGTGAACGGGCATAGCAGTGAGGTACTTTGTAGTAACTTCAAATATGCTACAATCTACAATCCCGTCTTCCCCTTCACAAATGCGGCAGCGGCGGCAGCATCCATAGAGTACTAGAGCGGTTAGTACTAATATTATAATATAAAGATGGAGAGAGGCTTACATTTAGATGTGCTGGCAAGATAACAATACCCCCATCGCAAATATTGTCACCGTCGTGGCAGATTACATCCACATTTGCGGCCGGGATAGACCCAACGGCATCACCATCATTTGGGTCACCAAAGATCACAACTAGAACAAAATTTATCAGCACTATACAAGAGAATACCTGATAGAAATATAAGACGTACCAGAGTTGACTTTTGCCGAGTTGTCGGCACTTAGTTGAACTGCTGCATTATGCACTAGCTGTCCACCTTGTCTGTTCGGTGTCAGTTCTCATATCAATATTTCAATATTAACCACCAGCGTCGGAGACATACGAGTAACCGCTCATCACAACCTTCGTGTCAGGGCACTGAGTGATAGCCTGGCCAACCAATTCCCCCATCAGCTTGCTACCCGCTGCATCGCCTCCGGCTAAGAATCCCGCAATATCGGCTGGGTAATCCACACCCTGGACGGCAAGATTATCTGTTCCAATGGCCGTGGCAAGAGCAGAGAAGAATGGTGGCCCGGCAAGGGCACCGACGTTGCCAGACTCAGTGGTGCCACGGGCGAAGATCACGGTCACAGCTTTGCAGGCGCTCCCATCCGTGAGGTCATTTCGTGTGTCGGAAGACTGGCGGATGTTTAAGCCACCTTCGGGAATGGCGATGATGACCGGGGCAGCAAGAGCAAGGGGGACGCTAAGTAGCGTGAGGATGGATGAAGAGGTCCTCATATTGGAACTTTGGTAAAGGGGGCGTTTGGGAGACTGTGTGAAAGTAGATGATGTGTGATTGTGACAGTGAAGACGAGATGACGACCTGGGAAATGCCACATGCTTATATGGGATTGATGCCACTCCGTGTTACGATATTCATATTCTGTCTCTACTCATCGTGTGACTTGTCAGCCCGAGAACTAGCATCCGACGATCTCTCTCCTGCCTCTTTGAAACCGCACCTTCCTCTAATTCATGCCTGTCCATGCATCGGTTTATATCGCAAGCGGTTAATTATATTGCTCGTGCCCTGCGCATCTCGCTGCCTCCATACTATGGCAACTATCCAAACTGCAAGACGGCTTCGGTGAAATTAACTACCCCCTGTTCCAAGCGCCAGAATAATAAACTCTTGCGATGCCTCTTCAGAACCACAGACACGTGCCCAGCCCGATTGGTCCCATTCCATGGGTAGATCGAATTAGACTTGAAAATGACATGGTTCCCCGTGGGGTAGCCGCTGAAAATCAACCCGAAGTAAGGCCAGGAGATAAGAGCGGCCCGTTTCAATCGTATGGTCTACAGGCACATATGGGGCTGGCGGCGCTGATCTGTCGCATAAATGAGGGGTTGTGGGATGCCGCTGCATTAAATTAGAGCTGCCGCTGTCGATCTGCCTCGGCTGCCAGGTTTTAAGTTGGGAGATCGGGTGTATCACGTTCACGATTCTGGGATCGGCAATGAACTGCCATTAACCAAAGTACATTTCCTTCCCCCTCCATGGCGCCACTGCCGCTGCTGATTATCTGGTGAGGGACGCATGGCGTGGTCATTCCACTAGGCAATGTGTTTCCATCCTTGTGTTTAGCGCTATTCCTAGCCTTTTTTGCTTTTGTTTTTGTTTTCGAAATTAAACTTCTATTTCAATAAATACGAGCTGCCACTTAACTTTACGAAACAGTTCTTTTGAGATGTTCGCGGTGGATTTGATCCTGTTTTGTCTATTCATTAATATCATCCCTGGTAGATTGCTCCACCGGAACATTAGTTTGTGGGGATAGATTTGCGGGGAAACTGTTTGATAGTTTATGTGGGGTATTATGATACATGATGTGTTACAGGGTATTTGTTGCGGAGTTGCGTAGAGTATACCATACTGAGCCACCGCGAATTAATGCGATGATGATACATTTGCATGTGAATAACTGGGCTAATGCATTCCCAAGGTTATTGATTTCATTCCTGGGGACAAATAATATATCTCCACATACAAGCCGCCATCTATAAATATAGCACGAATAGAATTTATATAATATGCAATGACCCGGTGACCTCTCTCCAGATTGGAACTGCTTGCCCTGTCCCTTAATAGTATAATATGTTTAAAGCCAGGCAAGGCCAACGATGACAGCAATGAAAGCTACGAGGCCAGAGCTTTGCTGCACCATAACGCCTGCTGCCTCGAACGTCGGCTGCGATGGACTGACTGGGGTGGCAGATGGAATATATGTGGTTCCTGGAGAGCCAGGAGTGGTTGGGTAGACTGGTGTATCTGGGCCAGGTGCGGTCGGGACGGGGGTGTCTGTGCCCTCTGGGCACGTCGTGATGGTTAGAGTCACGGTCTCCTCCTCGCTGGTGGCGCAGGCGGTACAGGAAGTGATGGTGGCGGTTGAGGTTGTGGTTATGGTGCTGTTGGTCCAGGCTGTGCTCGACGTGGTTGGAATAGCAGTAGTGGCGGAATCGGTTGGCTCGTCAGTGGTCAAAGTCTCAGTTGGCTCTTTGGAGGCGGTAGAAGTCTCCGTCGGCTCCTCAGAGGCGGTGGAAGTCTCGGTCGGCTTTGCGGTGGTAGAGGTGCTGGGCTCCTCTCCAACCTTGCATTTGCACCAGTTCTTAAGCGGCTTGAATAACTCCACTTTACCATCACACTCACTGGCAACGCAAGCCGCCGACCCTTTGACTATCTTCTTGAGGGTCTCTGACTTGCATGCACACTCTGGATCTCCATCTTCGCACAGGTCGTAAGCCTGTGCATTTAAACAATCCACTGCACAACTTGGGATCTTCTTCTGCTCTGCATCGCAGGTAGATGGCGTCTCTGTTGGCTCTGGGGCGGCAGAAGTAGTCGTGGGCTTGACATGTTCAAGTTGGCACTTGCAGTAAGCCTCGAGCGGCTTAAAGACTTCGCCTTCGCACGCGTCGGCAACGCAGTCAGCGGACTCCTCGACGATCTTCGCGAAGACCTCAGCGGAGCAACTGCATGCGAAATCTTTGGGATCGCAGTATTTGTAGGCCACCGTATTTACACAGGATAAGGCGCAAGTTGGGACTTTGGAACCAAGCACGGAGCAATCCGTGGCTGCGGCGATGGCCGTGAAGGTTGTGAGAGCGACAGGGATGAAGAGCTTCATTGTTACGATTTAAATGAGTGACTAAAAACACGATAAAAGAATGGACCACCTCAGAAACGTAGGTGAAAAGTATTGACTGAACTTGTGAAAGAATTCGACGTGGACTGCCTCGACTCTGGGAATATCCCCTCTTATAACATTTTGCTCCTCCATGTCGGTGAATGAATGTGTCAAATATAATCAAATCTCATTATATGCAGGTCCAACTGAGTGCCGAGCTTTTCTTGGTCTTCTCCCGCCAATCATTTGCTCTTCTGAACTGTTAGCCTAGGCTTTAAATCAGCCTTGGCGCCCACCCCCCCGGAGTCGGGGAGACTTTCACATCTAGCGCTAGTCAGATGAACAATAGGCATACTCCAAGGCAACAAAACACATAACGGAGCCCCTTGTAAAATCTGCGGGATCGGGAGATATTCAAACCGACGGTTAGTAATACCTAATTTCGCTCAATTGATAGATACGGATGAAAGATAAATTTAAATTGAACACAAATATGTACAAAAGTGGCTAGCACTCATCACATCCTTTGATCTACAAAGCGGATGCTCATATCGTCAAATATTGACCACGCCAGGTGATCGTCAACGCTTGGAGGCACAAAATCGGAGCTCATCACTGGCTGTATAGAAGTGCTCTGCAGGCTAGCTTCGAGATGCGCAGCAAGCTGGTGACGGAAGTCTACGGATGGTTGTTGGGTTGCTCGGAGGGTGTGCAAAAGGTCTTGGACAAGAGGAATATCTACAAGGGGGGGGGGAGATTAGTTCCGTCAGAATAACACATTATGAACCGCTTACCGTCTGCTTCCCCGACCCCACCAGATATAGCTTGGAGTACTATCAATGCCGCCCATGTAATCATCTGGGTTATTAGCGAATCTCTCTTAAAATCCATATATAGACAAAGCTTACCACTAGATCCCAATTGGTCCATATGCTTTTGTCGTCGAACTGCATCTTCAGTGCGGCACGTGTTGAGACCAGCAATTCGTGTCGCTCAGACGATGTAGTATTTGTTGCGAAAAGGTTGAATCCGCGCGCGGGATGATAAATGGACAACACTAGTAATCTATGAAGGATGTATTGGCGGAATACAACTCTACGATCGCTCTCAGACGTGAAGTGCCCTGAATAGCTGTCAGAATAGTACATGTGCATTGTTAGATCGCGCACTTACGGCCTGGTTTGTTGAATCTGGCAAGCCACCTATCAAGCTGAACGGCCCAATCACGAATAATTGCCGCGTCGACGGCAGTAAGAGATGCTGTCAACATTGGCCTTTCCTGTGGGGCCGAGAAACACGACCATATGGTAGGAAGCCCTCGGCCAGTAAAATGTGCCAAACCCGTATGTAACATCTGGGTAAGAGAATAGATGTCATCTTCTGAAGAAATGTGCAGGCGAGCGAGGGGAGCTTGTAATGGAATAATCGGACATGACATGTGTAGAGACGCGTGCTCGAGGTCGATGATCTGATATTGTCAGTATGTGAGAGCCGACGATAGCAACACAGCTAAAACGTACCTGAAGGCCAGCAAAAAGCCTCTGCCACTCCCGCGATCTCTCATCTACTTCTTTCGGGCATGATTCTAATATAAGACGGTAGCCAACAGATATCCATATCCCCGTCGTCTTTATCGCAGCCTCGCAAGCGAGTCCAGCGAGAACTATACCAAGGACATCATGGAATGCATTTTCTTCTGACTTGAATGATGGCTTATCGGCAACTAAGTCTGTGGTTGGAGAAGGAATGCTCAGTTCTGCAATTGCTCGACACATAACTATAAAGTAATCGGGAGCCAGGCAGGCAAGATCTCGAGTGCCGTGATTCAACGCCGATATGTACAACATTGCGGATAGAAGCAGGGGTGTTGGCGATGAAAAGTTTTGCTTATTGGGAAGAAAGTGTAGACTCGGGATATTTATATGAAAGCTACGTAGTTAGACTTGTATTGCACCATCTGGTGGACTATAGGGATACTTACAATTGCCATAACTGCTGAATATTTGCTGGGAGCCATATCTTCTCGCTGACAGGATGGTGGGTCTTCTTTCTGAGCTGGGTAGCCGCATTCCACACTTCGCCGAGGGCTGGATCTCTCGTGTCTGCTTGTGGCATAACTGGTTCCTGATCAACGATTGATCCAGATGCAGAGTCTAGATCGAGACGTGATTCGATAATATCAAGACGGTTCAACACCGAATTCAGAGTTTGACTCGTCCATCTGACAGCATTAGGTGAGCCTTCTGAGGGTAAAACTTCGCGTGTCGATGAAGCCTAAATCATAATTAGTCTCATGTCGTGTGTATAAGGAATGGCCATACGTTTGCTCTTGGTCTAAAGACACATGGGACGCCAGTCCGCAAGCACCTCCGACAGGAAGGTCCTTGATCGACCTTGCACTTCAGCTATTGGGCAGTTCAGTAACTTGTTCAGTATGGAAACATGACCGTGTGATGCAGCACGACACAGCAAGCTGGAACCATGGAATATGCGTCACGTGCACGGATTGGAATTGAAAGTCACCTTCAATCCTCGACATTTCACTACACGCGGCATTAGTAAATCATATAGATTGAATGGAATATATTGCGCCGAGTCGGCCATTGATAGGCTATCTGCCCCAGGAATCATATGAGCTTACCACAGGCTTTGGTCATCTTGAAGGCCGGCATTTGCGACGCTCCATCGTCCGAACTCATATTGGCGAAAGGGATAGGTATCTTCACATTACCGGTCACCTAGCTTCAAGACGAAGGCGGCATCCGCCAAACAACACCGAGGGCTTTGAGTACGTCAAAAGCTTATGCGGAGGTATGTGGAACGCGGACGTTAAAATGCGGATTCTCTGGGGTAATATGTCCGGGGAAGGGATCATAATGTATCGGCAAAGTCGGCGTTTTTGTTCCGACTTTGCCGAGGGATGTTGGTAGGATCAATAGGCCGCCTTGGGAACCCTACAGTCAACGCCCTCGGCGACAAAAATATACGATGTGATAGCTGACTATCCAACAGCTGCCCCGCTTTCTGTAACCTCACAGAAGCTACCCGGTGCTGTCATGGACCTTCCATTTGGTGTTGAAGGGTTCTCCCCTTCATCCCATATAATCCCCCCGTGTTGGGGATTCTGCTCCTCGAACTGCCCATGATATCTGCAGCTCAGCGTCATGTCAATCCATGACCATGCGGATCGCGTCGCGGCGGAGTTCGAGTACGATGGGGAGCATGTGAAGAAGGCAGTGAAGCATTTCATGCGTCAGATGCGTTAGTATTTCCGTTCAACTACGCGTTTTCTGGTGACAAAACCAACAAGAAAGCACGTTGTATCGACCTTCTTCGCTAACACAATATTCAGATGAAGGTCTCAGATCTGATGGGGGCGCTATGGCGCAGATCCCTACTTATGTTACCACTGTACCTGATGGTACCGAAAAGGCATGCAAACTTGCGCCTATCAGCAAGTCCGTTGCTAACCATGGCAACAGGGACTCTATCTTGCTCTAGATCTTGGAGGAACCAACGTCCGCGTTTGTTCTGTCGACCTACATGGCGACACGACACTCACTGCCGTGCAGTCCAAGACTGCCATACCGGCTGAGCTGATGCACGCTGCGACTTTTCAAGAGCTTCTCCGTTTCCTTGCCCAGCAGATCGAGCTCTTCCTCCAAACTTATCACAATGATCTCCTCCAAGTCCATCGGGCTTGCAAGACCAAGACATCACGCGACACCTTGCTTAAGCTAGGCTTTACTTTTAGTTTTGCCTTCAAGCAACTCGCGCTCAACAGAGGAACCCTTCTCTACTGGACCAAAGGCTTCAATATCCCCGATGCAATCGGCCAAGAGCTTTGTGGCCTCCTCCAGGACGAAATTGACTCACTGAACATACCCGTACTTGTCGCAGCCCTCGTAAACGACACTGTCGGCACGCTTGTAGCTCGGTCGTATCGATCCCCGGGCGCGACGACAACCCTGCTCGGCGCAATTTTTGGCACAGGCACGAATGGCGCGTATGTTGAAAAACTCTCCAATGTTACGAAAATGCTCCCGCCTAGAACAGACGGCGGTACCACGCCTACTCTGTCAGGAGACATGATCTTAAACACGGAATGGGGCTCCTTCGACCCTGAACTCTCCATTCTCCCCAACACCCCTTACGACGTAGCCGTCGATCGCGAGTCTGTGCATCCGGGGATCCAGATGTTCGAGAAGCGCGTATCTGGGCTATTTTTAGGAGAAACGCTGCGGCACGCTCTATTGGCCATTGCGCCGTACAGCAAGACTATGGTCGTCCCACCCAACTCACCTATCCATGGCCGGTACAGCATCAGCACCACCTTCCTCTCCTCAGCGGCCAGCGACGATTCTCCGGAACTAGAGATCGTAAGAAGCGAGCTTAAGATGATGCTCGACTTGGATGTCACTCGAGAGGATGCGGAAGCAGTGAAGAAGCTCGTACTTGCTATCAATAAACGCGCAGCTAGGCTGGCTGGCGTGGCAATTGCGGCTGTCGTGGTCAACTCTGGCCGTCTGGTAACCGTCCCTGCACCACCGAGTTCACAGATGGGTGATGCAAACCTTAAGGCCCCATTGTGTATCACTGCCAAAACTGTAGAGACAGGGAGTGACGAGACTATCCCAGCCACCTACGAGAAGCCAAATCTCCACAGGTCAACAAGGCGCCGTTTTCACTCCCTTGTACGGCGCATCTTCTGCGCCGCTAAGCTGGATCTGACCACAGCAGAATCTGACCTCCCCCAATCGAAATTTCAAACTCTACCAACTCCCCCAACTGCCCCTGCTGTCCAAAATGATGGAATTATAGACATTGGTGTCGATGGCTCCATCATCGAATTCTGCCCGGGTTTCGTCTCGTCTATCCGCAGCGCCCTCCGTGATGTGGATGAGATTGGCGTAGAGGGAGAAAAAAGGATACGAATTGGGATTGCAAAAGATGGAAGTGGGATTGGAGCTGCTCTTATTGCGAGGATGGCTGAGCTTGAGGGGGGATGCGGGGGATAAACGGTGAAATGCGAACAGGTAGTGTGGAGAATACGCGATCTACTTATTTAGAAATCGCCCTGTTAGTAGATCAGCGAGCTATATCCGTAGACCCGCATCCCGACATAGACATATTTACCGTCCACATTCCTCTATGGCGTGGAGGTCATATACCCGACCAGCCGCTGCTTTCTAATGCCAAACCTCTTCACACTAGCTTGCCACTGCCATTCCTAGAGATACTATATAGTGAACAGAGACTATACTCATCACGACTTTTTATTGTTAAAGAACTACTGTATGTTAAGTGTTCAAATCATATTCCAAAACAGCCCCCACTCACTCCCTCTTCTCATCCTGCCCCAGGATCTCCGCTGTATGGTTCTCTTCCTTTGCCTTCAAGATCTTCGCTGTGTACTCCTTCCCGGCCACAAACCACCACGCCGTCTCTAGTACGAGAAATCCGCCCACACAAGCACATGTGTAGTTCATATTTTGTGCTACTCCGAATCAGTATTTTTATCTATATGATGAACCAGGAGAGAGGGACGAAGGGGGAGGCGGCATACCAGAAACAGGCTTCACGTAGGGAAATGAGAAGAATACAATCGCAAACAAGAGCCACGAGACGGTTATAATATTGACCGTCATCCCGACAATATAGCTCATATGGAATGAACCCCGATGTATTGTAGTTCGTCGCATCAGGACGTTGGTGAGGATCGGTACTAGGTACGCGAGGTTGTTTATTGTGACGGCTGATCCGAGCAAGGCATTGAAGGCCGTCGAGGAGCCGAGATACAGACATCCAAGGATTGCAATTATAGCCGTGACGGCAATCTGGGCGTTTAATGGAATACGAAGGGTGGGGTGGACCTTAGACCAGCTAGAGAGTCGTTAGTGAATGGATAAGACAAGTAAATTCGTGGGCATTACGTGGAAGAGAAAGGGAGGGCGCCGTCGCGAGAAAAAGCCCAGAAGATGCGCCCAGTGCCTATTGAAACATTATCAGCTTGGGAATTGGAAGTTAAGATGCTGAAGGCATACTCAGTTGAGAACCGACCATGCAGGGTCCAATGGCGATCCATAGCATGAATGTCAGAGCGAAAGCACCGCCTACTGACTGAGTTGCCTGCAAGAACAGTTCAGCGAGCGGAAGACCAGTCGAAGTGGTAGATAGAGCCGCGTAATCCTGGACTGAGAACATGAGGGTAATGAGATATGTCAAGCCAGTTACAAAGGCGATGGAGAGGGTGATGGCTATAATACTCCACTGTTAACAAACATTCTATGTTATAAAATTGATGTACGTACCAATTGCAAGTGGTGCATTTCGTGAAGGCTATATAAAAGTCAGTTCTGACCCAGGAAATACGCAATTGGAGAAGATGGAACTCATACGTTTGGCATTTCCTCAGTGATATGAGAAACGCCATCCAGCCCACCAAGACTGTAAAGTGGGTTCACCAATCCCGTAATGAAGCAAATTACATTCGATTCCCACCCCGTCTTATTTATCCATGTCCTGAAGACAAACTCACTATCTCGGTGCGATGGTGCTGTGGCAGCTACCGTGATCATAATCACAAACCAAGCGATCTGGAGGTAAAAAACTAGGCGCAGCTTTAGCATCACACCAAAGACAGTATACACACTGTGAGACTCACGTGAGAATCGATTGAGTCCGGGGATGGCCTTGTTGCCAAACATAACAATCGATGCGGTTGCCAAGTTCAAGACTTGATAGACGACGAACGTCATCCAGGCTTTGATAACGAGATCTCTGTGGTACAATGCGATCAAAGCCATAAAATTCTGAGAATAAATCAGATTCGTGGATGCAGCCGTGAAGATCCCTGGTTTGAGTCAGCTTGTAATTCACACCCCCAAATCAATGCTAAAACTAACATCCAAAGACAGTGCACCAGCCCGTAACAAAGCTCAGATAGCCAGTCATTCGGCGCGGGGCAATGGCGGCAATCCAATGGTACATGGCGCCCTCAGTCGGGTAAGAGGAGACAAATTCAGCGATTGACGCCCCCAGGAAGGACTGAAGAATCCAGACAAGGATGAAGCCATAAATAACTATCTCGAGTAAGCTTAGGCCTCAATAAGTAGACCTGTTTTAACAACTAACCAGCTCCTGGGCCACCCGCAGAAATCTCAGTAACCAACCCGAGTCCAAGGCCTGGATACCATATTAGTCCGACCGTGTGGTACCGAGGCACGTGAGATAATTTACATACCTGTCCAGGAGATGGTGGTCGTCGATGCGAGGCCGATGAGACTGAAAATGCCAAAATGACGCGCCAATTCTTGTTTGTGGCCTTGTGGACGCGAGTTAGCTTCTCACACCTTATAGTTTTCTTGGCGACATGAATAAATACCCATCTGTGCCAGTCTCAGCTCGTCGGCGTCGATCGGCTTCTCACCACTGCCCACATTCTCATCTGCCGCCACGACAGACGCGACATCTTGTTTTTCCTCAACCATGCTTTGCTATAGTGTCTATTGACGATGAATACAAGAGCCGTGGCTCTGTCGATAGATATTCCAAGAAGGCCAAGCGATAAACGGGATCAGCGACTATTTTGATATCAAGCTTTCCCCGCACCAAGTAATTCCCCAAGATAAGACCCTGGATGCGGCAATGAAACGTAGTAGCGCCTTTCACGTTGGTGCCTCGTGGCGCAAGGGGGGAGATTGAGGCACGCGACGCAAAATTCTGCCAGCACTCTTTCACTCAATTTATTACTACGAGCTACGCAGAAGGTAGTACCATATGTGCCGCGGCATTTGGAGGTCCAGTAAGGAGCCGTGGAGCCAAGGCGTGGGAGCACACGTTATCTCGTGTCGGCTATTCGGTGTTTATATCGGCATTGATAGCGGTGAAGTTTAAGGGGAAAAGGCAAGCGAGGTATTCACCTGTGATCACCGCATACAATACCCATATTAGGAAAGTGCGAAGCGCCCAAACTCGGCGATAATTCGGTGGTGTATCGGCAAAGTCGGTGAAGCGGAGGCCGACCAAGCTAATGGCCGTCCTGACAAGGTTTAAGCTTGGAGCTTAAGAGACGCTTCCCGACGCTAGTGCCTATTGAAGTAAGATCGGCGCTCGGACTGGAGGTACCCCACCATGAAGGAATATCAATGAATATCACTAGTGATCATTCGTGTCACAGACATCAGTAGGTAGGTATCAACGAATATCAATCGCAACCCCTATGGTGTTATGGATACTGACATAATCAGTTCCATCACCTCGCATACAGTGCCGCGGCCTTGATGGTTTTTTAAAATGTTCTCAATGCTACTCTGGTGGGTTGGTAGTGGTACACGCAGCACGATTCATGGCAGATCAGTGCAACATGGGGCCTGCCAGCCAAGGACCCCAAGGCTACCCCACTCTGAGATGATCGTCGCCATGGCTATCCAAAAAGCGTATATAAAGTCGAATGCGTAACCCGGATGGCACCGAGAGAGGATATCCAAGGTGGGGCATACTTCTTGCTACGGCACCGATCACGACATAAGGAACCAATTCCTCAACTACGGTTCTTCAATTGATCGAGGCGTCATGCGTCTACTCCCGCTGTCTTTTGGCGTGGCTGCTGCCGTAGCTCGGTTTGCCGCTGCCTCGCCAGCTCCCCTCGATGATAGTTCACATGTAAACACTGCCGGCGATGCTGCAGCCATCAAAGGCTGGTATATGCAGTCGACTGCAGAGACTTCCAATGATATGCTCGTTGTCTCGAAGCCTGGCTTCGATGTGGCATCCTGGTATCGTGTTGGTAGCCGTGGAACTGTCATGGTACGTGTGAACAATAACTCGATAACCACGAGTTTCAAGCATGCCACGTAATGAGAATATCACTAAGATCCTGTACAGGCCGGGCTTCTCGAGAACAAGGTCTATAATGACACAGACCTATTTTTCTCCGACAACTTAAAGACTATGGTCGAGCATTCTCAATTTGACGTGCCTTGGCTTTACCGCGAAGAGCTCACTTTTGACCCGGCCACTAATCAGCGCTATTTTCTTGAGACACACGGTATATCCTCCAAGGCAGACTTGTACGTTAACGGCAAACAGCTTGCCTCCAAGGAAACTCTAACGGGGGCGTATGGAGGAGAGAAGTTTGACATCACCGAACACTTGCTGAAAGGAAAGAATGCTATCCTGATCCGCGCGTATCCAACCAACTACCTCAAAGATTTTGCCCTGGGTTACGTCGACTGGAACCCTTACCCACCGGACAATGGCACAGGTGTCTGGCGTGAAGTTGTCGTCTCGCAGACTGGACCAGTATCACTATTGAAGCCCCGTGTTGTGACAGACTACACAGGCAAAGCCGCCAGCAGCGTCACAGCCACAATAAATGTTGTTGTTAAGAACAGCGGGGCGACATCGGTGGAGGGGAAGCTTGAAGGCTCGATCGACGAGCCTTCCGGCGCAAAAATCCCTGTCTCGGCTTCTTACACTCTCAATGCCAACGAAAGCAAGACCATCAAGCTAACGGCCCAGATCGAAAACCCACAGATCTGGTGGCCAAAAGCATGGGGCGCACAGCCACTTTATTCGCTCAATCTTGCGGCTTATATCGGATCTGAGGTTTCTGACCGCGCTGCCCAACGTACTTTCGGCGTCCGCCATGTTACATCATCGCTCAACTCCCACGAGGATCGCGCCTTTGCCGTGAATGGGCACCCTTTTCTTGTTACTGGCGGCGGCTATTCTGCCGATATGTTCTTACGCTTCGACACAACCAAGCTTGTGCAGCAATTCGAGTATATTCTCGATATGGGCCAGAACACGGTGCGTCTCGAGGGAAAGCAAGAGCACCCTGAGTTGTATGATATTGCAGACCGCATGGGTATAATGGTGCTTACTGGATGGGAATGCTGTGATAAGTGGGAGGGTTGGTCATATAATGACGAGGCCGAAGGGGTGAAATGGGTTGACGCCGATTATGTTACTGCAGAGAAGCAGATGGAGCATGAAGCGTATATGATGCAAGGCCACGCCAGCTTGCTCGGATTCCTTGTGGGCAGTGACTTTTGGCCCGATGAGCGCGCGTCGCCTATCTATGTCAATAAGCTGAAAGAGCTTGACTGGGATGTTCCCATCATTGCTTCTGCATCGCTGAGAGGATTTCCTGAGAATTTGGGGTCCTCGGGCATGAAGATGGGTACGTTTTCTAATCTGCCTTCCCAAATCTACCCACTTCCTTACTAAATACCACAGACGGCCCGTACGACTGGGTTCCCCCAAATTACTGGTACGGCACCCAATTAGGTGCCGCCTTCGGTTTCGGCTCTGAACTTGGCTCGGGGGTTGGCACTCCAGAGCTCTCCTCGCTCAAAAAGTTTCTTACGGAGTCCGACATGAACGACCTCTGGACTGCTCCCGACAAAGGTCTTTATCATATGTCTACCATCGAATCCTCCTTCTATGATCGCAAAATCTACAACGAGGCCCTCTACGCCCGCTACGGTGCCCCTACCTGTCTCGACGACTATCTCCTCAAGGCCCAAGCCATGGACTATGAAGCCACGCGCGTCGAATTCGAGGCCTACTCCGCCCTTAAGAATACCGAGCGCCCCTCCACGGGTATCATCTACTGGATGCTCAATAACGCATGGCCCAGTCTTCATTGGAATCTATTTGACTATTACCTCAAGCCTGCGGGGTCGTACTTTGGCGCGAAGGTCGGTGGGAGGGTGGAGCACGTTGCGTTCGGATATGGTAGCTCTAAAGGCGATGTTTGGCTTATTAACCACACACTTGATAAAAAAGGTGCTAGGACTATTGAAATTGACTTGCTGAGCAAAGATGGCAAGACTTTGGTTGCGCGCTCGGTGGACGCGACTACAACGCCCAATCAGTCGCAGAATGTAGCGACTATCCCTAAAGCAACAACTTTAAAGGAGGCTGCCTTCTTGCGCCTCGTTCTCAGCGACCCCGCAGGCGAGGTGTTGAGCAGGAACGTATATTGGCTCTCGCCCACGGTGGATAAAATGGACTGGGACAACTCAACGTGGTTCTATACCCCCGTCACTGAGTTCGCGAACTACAAGACTCTCGCAACAATCGAGCCCGCAAAATTGAGTGCCACAGCAGGGGAGGCAACTGTGGTGGATGGCAAGGTGAAAGTTGATGTCACACTCGAGAATACGGCGGCTGTTGCAGCGTATTTTGTACGGCTTGAGTTGAGGGATGGGGATGGTGAGGATGTGCTTCCAGTTTTGTGGTCGGACAACTATGTTACGCTTTGGCCGGAGGAGAAGCTAGTCCTGAGTGTTAGTTGGGGCACTGGGGAGGCGAGTGGGGAGGGCAAGGTTGATATTTCGGGGATTAATGTCGGGAGTGTTGACTCGGTGGTGGTGAAGTGGTAGGACATGTTGATAGGAGAAACTCTCCACTCTTGGAGTGGGGACTCTTAAATATGAATAATTGAATAACTCTTTACATTCCGCAGCATTCTTTTAATTAAACCAGCATACCTGTCCATACAATCATACACCCATCCGCAAAGTACTGCTTATCAATATCCGTCGCCTACCATTCCATGTTAGAAATCTCGTCCCAACGGAATGCATCAAACAAATACAATCTCACCTTCGCAAATCTTGCCGCCTGTCCAATCCCCATATTCTCTGCAATCCATACTAAGCACTCCTGCAAGTACTGTCGCATCTCTAATCCGACAGTTCCCACCCTCGACGCCACAAACACGGGATGCATTAGCAGTAATCCGCCTACAGCCCTCCCTGGTTGTAGTATCCGCTCCACGCCCCCTTCGATAAATGAGGCCAGATTGTCAGTCAAATGGTACGGTATACTCGCAACTATATCCTCGGCCAGCCGTACCCCCTCGCTGCGCTCACTGGCATTATCTTCTCCATCCCTGAGAACATCAGAGAGCGCGAGGATGAGGTCCAAGAGGAGCAGCCGTGCAGCACGCGAGGTGTTCCACATGCCTGCAATATAGTGGTCGAAGTAAGTGTCTACTCTTCCGGGCCACGCACCAACTCGATGAGCAGCCAAGCGGGGAGAAATCTCGGGGATGTGGCCGAGCACGCGCGGGTTAAGAATAGTAGGCTGCGTATCTTGCCATTGAGAAAATTGGTGGAAAAGTGATATGGCGTCTGCTTTTAGCATGGTGAGGGCTGCCGGGGTAGTGATGGGAGCAGAGAGCAGGCTGTGGGCCTTGTGATAGAGAGGGCTGAAGTCTTGAAGAAGAGCGGCCAGACGTTGAGTATTGGTGGGCTGAGGGATTGCCTGGAAAGCTCTATTTCTGACTAAGGGATGGTCGGGGCCGATAAAGTGCGCAGCGCCAAAAAGATCGAGGGGCGAGTTCTCGATTTTCAGGATCGCGGCTACGCCTCTGGCATGTGTGTTATGGTTACCTGCGTGAAACTCGCCAGCGATTATCATCTGAATATAATTAGCTGTAGCCTTCAATCTATGGTGTGCATTATGGATCAACCTCGTAAAGCCCGAGAAGCATGACAATCATTAGTGCCTCGGGTGTCTCCGTAAATCCCGGTTCCACTATTGCTATTGTCAAGGACTCGAGCAGGCCTTGGTAGGCTTTTTCGGCCCGCGCTATAAGCCTAGGTCTATGCAGTTTCTGCCCATGATTTGCATTGGCTACCGCCTTACATGCAATTGCAAGATCGGAATCATGGCCAGCCCGACTAAGCATGGACTCTAATCCATCGAGGTAACCCCGAGAGACGGTGTGGTTTGTCGAGGTAGCGCAGTAATCATACAGGAAGGCTTGGATTATCCACTCCTCAATTTCTTCTTCTGCAAATCCTTTGGGATGACTATCCTCCGGCAGAATCCCTGTCATTGGACAACGGATTCGGATTGGTAAACTGCACTTCCGGGCGCTTGAGTGTGGTTCCAGGATACCTCCTCGGTTGTCTTGAGGTCGAAAAATGAGGTTGGCACTGTCATTGTAACCTCCGCATGTGCGACTCGACGTTAAACATTTTACGCATGACTATTTTTGCGTCGTCAGCTGGTATTTGGTGGCATAAACTCTGCGTTATGTAGCATTGGGAACCACACTTCAAAGAGCCTTCACTTGCAAACACAATAACACAATATGCCAACACGTAACTCAAAATAAAGCTTCTTACGTACAGGACGGCCTTCGTCACACTATTAAGAGTCTATATTAGCTTTACTCCTCCATATGGCTTGATTGCTCTGCATAAACGAGTTGGAACGAACCTTCTTCCTCCGACGCTTGCATGTCTCACACCCTCGTGACGGACCTAAGTAGACCATTGCTCGGCCACTTTTATTTGTTCGCCAGCGTCCCCTATTAACTTATTTGTTCGGCAACGTCGTCTGAATTTTTGCAACCTATCGATTTTCTAATCTCCGAGCATACTCCGTTCCATATCCGAGAAAGGGTCAAACCTGTTTGTTGGCGATTATGGTGCACAACCACAGAACTTTATAATTTGATAGACGTTAAAATACGGTTAGTGTTGCGCTCTACAGAGATCCAGTGGAGTCGAGGTAAATAGAAAGAAGTCGTGATGAACAGGAGAAGAACTGTTGATGATATTCTGTCTTAACTCCAGACCCGCGCAACGCTAGCCGTAATTGGATAGTGCCACTTGGTATTTTTAGGTTTATACTACTGGGGACGCTAATCCCCACAGATGGATCTTGCCATTTTGGGTTAGCGTTGCGCAGCTTGATGTTCTATTGTGAATGGTACTTGACACCACCTGAGTTTATACGTTTCTGTTATTGTTATACGGAATTATACATACAGTTGTCGTCGGATATAAAACGGATGAGAACCGGACTAAGATGTCTCTATGTAGGTCTGCTGATGGTGAGAGGGTAGGCAAAACAATTATTTATATCGAGTGTATATTTCCTTCGATGGGTTATCTTCAGTTCATTTATCATTCTGTTTCTTATTTCACATTTGATTTACAGCTTCAAGAACATTCAAAATCCCCTAGTTGACACAGCCTACTTATAATCCGCACACCTGTTATATCATGGCCACTAACGCGGCTGCATGGCTCAGTGCCGAAAAATCTCGGCCATTCGAAGTCAAATCCGCTCCCCTCTGGATACCTGGCGAAAATGAGATTCTCATCTGCAACCGTGCCATCGCCATCAATCCCATCGACGGCAACTTCCAAGCCGCACCAGAACCTCGCTGGTCTCTTACTTACCCCATGATCCCCGGTTCAGACGTTTCCGGTGTCGTTGTCTCAATTGGGCCAAATGTGACACGGTTTAAAGAAGGCGATCGAGTTCTTGGACATGGAGTAGGGATGTTTTCGAGGGAGCTCCAGGGATGTGCTTTCCAAAAGTACACGATCCTACGGACGAACATGGCAAGCAAGATTCCTGATAACGTCACATTTGAAAGCGCTGCCGTAATTCCGTTGGGCATCTCCACGGCTGCATGTGGGCTGTTCCAAAATACGTTTTTAAACCTGCAGTTTCCCACAATCCCGCCTCAGAAACAGACAGGAAAGACGCTCTTGATTTGGGGCGGGGCATCAAGCGTGGGCAGCAATGCCATTCAGCTCGCTATTTCGGCTGGGTACGAAGTAATCACCACTTCTTCACCCAAAAATTTCGAGTACGTTAAAAAACTTGGTGCGAGTCAGGTATTCGACTACCACAGTGCCACGGTCAGCGCTGATCTCGTGGGTGCCTTGGCTGGAAAGACGCTCGTAGGAGCGTTTGATTGCATTGGGCAAAAGGCCTGGGACTATTGTACGAACGTTGTGCAAAGATGTAATGGGAACAAGTTCATAGCTACCACAAAACGCGGGTATCCACCTCCTCCAGATGGTGTGACAATCATGCCTATTATGGGCGTATCTCTAAAGGACAACGAAGTTGGGGAAGCGATTTACGGGCACTTTCTACCAAAAGCACTGGAGGCGGGGACGTTTATTCCAGCCCCTAGTGCCTTCGTTGCCGGGCATGGGCTCGAGAGCTTGCAGGATGCAGTCGACATTTATCGCCGAGGGACTAGTGCAAAGAAGGTAGTGGTAACGTTGTTATAATTAGATTCAATAAAATCCATTGGGAGTAAATAGATATTTCAAAAATTTATTCGATTTTATCAAGTATTACCATAATTTATTAAAGCTGGCAATTCTGCAAAATATCATATCAATGGTAATACTTTTATTGAACGTCTATTTCTAGTTCTAGTATACTAAACCAAACTTCTAATTATCCTGCTTTATCACAGAACTACCCTTCGCCTCTTTAGATAATGGTCTATACGCCTCTTCTGGAATCTTTGCTAATACCGACTCAGCGAGGTTCCTCGGCGCCAGCCCATACAGCTGCTGGAAACTCATAATCATTGGCCGCCACTTATCTGGATCAATCCTGTTCTCAAATCCCTCCATCCGAATCCCCTCGTGGACATGCGTCTTCACAATCTTCACCTCCAACGCCAATAAGTTCCCCTTCTTCTCGGTATCACCCATCATCTCATGCACCACCACCAGCTCCGCCTCCATCTGCACCGGGCACTCCACAACGCGCGCCGGCTCTACAATATCCGAAGCCACCTGCGTCAACCCCGAATGGCCAAACTTATCGTGGACATATTGGTACCCATTTGCGCGCTTAAATGCATACCTCGCATCTTCCGGTGCGGTGGCGAGTCCCTCAGAGCCTGTCGTTCTTGCGAGTCCGTTGACGAAGCGCTCCATATCATCTGAAGCAAGGTTGAGCACGCACTGTTTAGTACGACGAAGGTTGACTGTTGTTTGGCTATTGGCAGCAAGACCGAGCATGCAGTGGTTGCCGAGCCACCAGGCGGAAGACATTGGGGCAATGTTGGTCGTGTTGTCGGGATTTTGGCTGCTGATTATGACGACGGGAGTTCCCCAGTATAAAATAGCAGGGGAGATAGGCTGATGGGTTGGGGATGGTAGAGGTACAGCGTTGGACCCCATTTTGTGTCGAGTTCAAGGCTGATGACGACGTTGATGTGATAGAAAAGGATCGCGCTGTTTACGAGCAATTTCATAAGCTATTTCGCAGTCGACAAACAGCAGATACACCCCTTTTTAATAGTTTGATTTATTATAAGACTCAGATCCCTCCAACTTAGGTGGTCAGCCTTTAAATCACTCATGTCAGAACATTGACACAGATGTAGCCAATACCGCGATAAATAATTATTGGAGTTTTTAAATCGGCCCACAATCATTCCTAGTGACTGTCCCCGTATTGGCGACATTAATATCAACCAGTGTGCAAAGCATACTGACGAAGCTTTCTGGAGTGGAGTCGATCGATTGCGCTAATTTGATACTTTTTGGCTTGTTGTTGAAGTGACCAATCGGACGACATTACTCAAACTCCGCCATCACCCAAGAAACCAGAAACATTTAACGCTCTTCAATTACCTTCGCCATTGCGAGACTATCTAAGTATAGACTAACGTCTACTCCCCCGATCTCCCGACTCGAGTCCATGACCTGTACGCATCCATCCATTTTTGGCATGACAGCATGAACATACCTCGGAGCACCACCACCAAAGTCAACCTCGTACACGTTTAGCCTCAGCCACGACGTCACAAGTGTATGCCGATCACCAAGGAATGCCTGCCACAGCCGCTGGGGTGACCTCTCAAATGCAGCGTCATGAAGCAGCGCGCCCATTTTCTCTGGCGTAAACATCGTGAGCGTCTCCCGGATCGCACTCGCCGTCGACCCCAAACTAACCGCACTAGCTTCACTACCACTCGAGCGAATGTGCGTGAGGAAAATCGGGGATCCAATGAACGAGTCTGGGAGCGGAGGTTGCACACGCGTTCGCGCGCTTAAGGTCACATTGAGGAAAACCTCATCGTCGGAGTCAGAGTAGCCACGTGCACGGTTGATGGCCGACCAGATGTGGGCCAGAAGCGCGTCAAGGCGGGATATATCCGGGCGACAACCTGATTCTTCGCGGGTAGTCGCTCGCAGGCCACTGAGTTGTTTCTCCGTGAAGTGTAGCAGAGCATGCGACACCGGACGGGAAAAGTCCCACGTGCTCCATGGAGCAGGCGTTGATGGTGACAGTGGAGGAAGTGATTTTGAATCTTGGCGTTGGAAGGGCGGTTTTGAGTTTTCACTAGTAGGAGCGAGAAATGAAGGAAAGGCTGGGTCTTTTGCCTCATTCCACCAGTCAAAGCGATGTAGTGGCAAGAGGCGCGCCGTGTTAATAATCGATGGGTCGGCTTCATCCTCGTTGATGTTTCCTGCCGCATGAGAGTCTAGCTTTGCCGGGTCGAATATGGGAGGGTCCATGTGAGATTTGGAGAACACGTGGCACGCCGCCGCCCACTGGTGAATGAAGACCATCAGAGACTGTGCATCAGCAAGGGGATGGGCCATTTTGACGGCAATGGCATAACCGCCACAGGTGAATTCAGTAATTTGCACGGACATTCCTGGCAAGCCGGCATACTCGACGAGGTCGTGCAGCGCCAATTTCGTGTCCGACAGGAATATTGTCTGCGGAAAGTTTGTGGCAACCCATGTCGCATTTCCAGCGACACGCTCTAGCGCACTGGGGACAATGGAGTCAAGAGTTCTCTCTGTCTTTGAGACCACCCACTCAACCCCTGGATCAGTGTCACAACCGTAAACTACTACTGGCCTCCCAAAACGCTCTGTGTAAAGGCCGCCATCACGGACCGGAGACCATTGCAACTGGCCTGCCCATTGTGGAAAGTCATTCAGTGTAGTTACAAATGATGATTGAAGGATAGTTTGTGACGGACTAGGGCCAGGAAAGAGCCAAACCGCGCCAGTGGACGAGAACCGAGCGACAGTTGCATCGAGGATCGATAGAGGTGTTGATATTGGTGCTATCCGTCTCGGCAAGGGGAAGAGACGGAGCTTCTGTGATGTCTGTGAACTGGACATATAAAATGAATGGGTGTCTTGGAGTGGTTCGTGATGTGATATATTAGAATTTAGAACGGAAATAGTTGGGCTCTTTATGCTACCTGCGTATCGCGGATGTGTCGGTGCACTGTTCGCACTGATTCCATGATTGGGCGGTGCGGCCCTCACTCACCGATAAACACAAATCTTTCGAGCGAGGTGTACCTAGATTCATACCAAATGCGCCATGGCAGACATATGTTGATGAAGAATATCAGTAAGTCAATCCTAACCCACCTTGGGCGAATGAAATACCAACTTCAACGCCGGCTGAGTCATGCGGGGTAAACGAAATGTTCCCCATAATATAATCTTGCTGGAAGGAGAAGGTGGGAAACTGGCCCAGTCAGGTGGAACCCCGCCAAAATCTTGATCTTTTGAGGGAACAATGGATTCTGCTGTAACTATATAACTATATACGCTGTGGCGGGATATTGAGAAATGAAAGCTTAGTAAACTGACTTGAGGGAATTTACAAATTTATTATACCACTACGAAAAAATAGATACCACCATGGCACGCATGACAATTAGAGACGCGGGGTACACTCCAGGCCAACTGCCCTCTGGCCCGAAAAATTCAATCCTCGACGTACCAGGTATGTCCATTACATGGCGCAGATTGAAAAGAGCATCTTGTAACCTCACTGACTCTCAACTAGGTGTCCATGTCGGCCAAACCACCGTCGGTGAGGATGGCGATGATGTCCGCCACGGCGTGACCGTCATACTACCCCGCCACCCCGACGACATCAACACCCCCTGTTACGCTGGTACGCACACGCTCAATGGCAACGGCGAAGTCAGCGGCTCTTTCCAAATTAAAGATTGGGGCTTCATCAACACCGTTCGTCCCTACCCTGCCCCCCTGGCCATATTTTCCCACCGCAGTTTGATTTACACGTGACAGCCTATTGCCCTCACCAACTCCCTCAGCTTTGGACTTGTTTTCCAGGAAGTATGGCAGTGGATCCTGAAGCGTGCCCGCGATAAAGGGATGTCGTTGAATGATATAAGCCACGACTACGGAACGCCGATTGTTGCCGAGACGGCAGATTGGTGGCTCAATGATGTGCATAACTCTGCGCTCAAGTCGGAGCATGTTCATAGTGCGTTTAAGAGGGCGATCGAACAGGAAGAGGTGGAGGAGGGACAGTACGGTGGCGGCGCGGGGATGACATGTCACATGTTCCCAGGCGGGACAGGGACGAGCTCCAGAGTAGTGAAGTGTAAAGATGGGAAGACCTATACGGTTGGAATCCTGTGCCAGACAAACTATGGACACACACACGATATGCAGATAGCTGGAGTCCCCGTTGGGAAGCTCCTCCTGAAGGATAAGAAGCTCGCGGAAGAGAAGGCTGCCAAGACTACCAGCGGGAAGGTAGACGAGGGCAGCATAGTGGTTATCCTCATGTGAGTGTCTTACGAGATCCTACGGACCAAATGATAGCTAACAAACCCCAGCACGGATGCCCCGATGCTTCCCCATCAGCTCAATCGCCTCGCGCGACACTGCGCTGTCGGTCTTGCACAGGTTGGAGGCCACGGCATCGGTACCAACTTCTCAGGCGACATCATGCTCGCTGTCTCGAACGGGAACAAGACCAACGAGAAAATCTCAGGGGAGCGTATCAACGGCATCGCAGACGTCGAAGTTAACCAGATTGAGATCATCAAGAGCGAGAGCGTGGACACCATGTTCAGGGCCGCGTCCGAGGCAACGGAAGAGGCGATCTTGAACTCACTCGTTGGAGGGAGGGCGGGAAGAACTGGGTTTAATGGCTTGCACTTGGGCGGTTTCCCGGTGGAGAGGGTGAAGGAGTTGCTAGAGAAGTACCGCGTGGTAGTTTGACGTGAGCTTCAGCTATCAAGTCAAGTATACCTAGGATTGTTGTTATTTTGGAAGTTATCGGCGCCATGTTAGTATTTGAAAGTAAATTCGATATTGATTGTCAAAGAATCATTGAAGTTGTAAGAATAGTTTGGGCATAACAGGCTCAGCAACGCAACAACCACCAATATCAATAACATGTGTTGACAGATAGAGGCGGAGTCAAAAAAGGACTGGTCTAGATCACTCCATCATACTCGGATAAACCATGTTACCGAAACCCCAGAACTTTTCGGCCTCTCGGATCAAAAAATCCGATGGCCAATGAAATGTATCAGTAGGAGCTTTAGCGTTGTAATATATAGTGCAATATATAGCATCCGTGTTGGTTTTTGTTATTTTGTTTAGCTGTCGCCCAGATACCAAGACGGCTCGGCGAACCTCATTTACGCCACCCCCAGTCAACCCCTCAGCTGACAATCCTATAACCATGATGGGAGCCCCGATTTAAAGTCTTGGATGCTAGTTATATACCCGACGGCTCCTCTGCGCGCTGCGGTTGGAGGCCCGAACCACCGCCATGGCGAGGGCTTCAGCGCCATCTTCTATACTGATTCTAGAAGGCCAAGGGCACCAATTAGAGCCAGCCAATAAACTGTTCTGTCCTGTATAATTAGTACAGAAGGGGCTACTGCAGGCACCCCGCATGCAAATCTCCCCCGCACTCTTTCCAATGGCGTCGAGTTTATCGTCACGGCGGTTTAAGGACCGAAGCCACCGCCTTCTGAAGTCTTGGTACCGGTTACAATGGTTAGATGGGTTGGTAGATAGCGGTTTTTCCGGAACCTAATATATAAACCCCAATATCTCCCCTTCTTGAAGCTTGTCACGGCTTCAAATCGAACACCCTTCAATTATCTCCCGACGCGTCAGTATATTTCAAGTCAAGATGGTTCGCAATCTGCCCTTCGTTGCTCTGCTCTGCGTTGGACTGGTCGCTGCGCAGACCCCCGGAAAAATCCCAGAGAAGCACCCCAAGCTCGATACGTGGGAGTGCACCAAGAAACACGGCTGCAAGAAGCAAGAAAGCTATCTTGTTATTGACCAGGCATCCCACCCAAATTATCAATTGAACGAGCCTAGCCTCAATTGTGGTGATTGGGGAAGTGCACCTAACGCGACAGTCTGCCCTGATGAGAAGACATGTGCCAAGAACTGTATCGTCGAAGGTATCCCTGATTATTCAAAGGTTGGTGTCACAACCAAGGGAGGAAATCTGTACTTGAAGCAACTTGGCAAGGATGGGAGCGTGGTAACCCCAAGAGTCTACCTCCTTGAGAAGAACCAACAACATTATGAAATGCTCCAGCTGACGGGCCGTGAATTCACCTTCGATGTCGACACGTCCAAGCTTCCCTGCGGTATGAATGGAGCGTTGTACTTATCTGAGATGGATAAGAAGGGCGGACAGAGCAAGCTCAATCCCGGAGGAGCTTACTACGGATCTGGATACTGTGATGCTCAATGCTTTACCTTCCCATTCGTTGAGGGAGTTGTGAGTATCCTTACTCTCATATGTGATATCCGGATATCGTCTAATCAGAGACCAGGGCAACATTGAGGGCAAAGGTGCTTGCTGCAACGAGATGGACATCTGGGAGGCCAATGCGGAAGCTACGTCCATCGCGCCGCATATCTGCAAACACGATGGGATGTATCGATGCACTGGAGAGGAGTGTGAGTTTGAGGGCGAATGTGACGAGTGGGGATGCGGTTACAACCCATATGCTCTCGGTAACAAGGACTACTACGGCTTGGGGTTAAAGGTCGATACTAGACGCCCATACACAGTTGTGACACAGTTTCCCGCCGTGAACGGCAAGATGACAGAGATCCGCCGCCTGTACGTCCAGGATGGAAAGGTTATTCAGAACGCCGCGGTAAACATCACTGGACCACCAGTCCAAAACTTCATGGATGATAACTACTGTACCAACAAGCCTGGCTCAGAGCGATACATGGAGCTTGGAGGTATGGAGGCCATGGGCGGTGCGCTGTCGCGAGGAATGGTCCTCATCTTCAGCATTTGGTGGGATGAGGGCGGATTCATGCAGTGGTTGGATGGCGAGGCAACCGGCTCCGGTCCTTGCGACGCAACTGAGGGAGACCCCAAGAATATCTTGAAGATTGAACCTGACCCAGCTGTGACCTTCAGCAACGTCAAGTGGGGCGAGATTGATTCTACTTACCCGACCGGCAAGGGACCTGGAGGACCAGGGGGGCCAGGGGGACCAGGAGGTCCAAAGGGGCCAAGAGGAAGGTCGTACTAGAGCAGCTTTATGCGAGCTGTAATTTCATAAGTTGTGCTGGATGATTGCTCGAGCGCTTTTTGATATTACAGGAGTATGACTCCAGCCGCCAACAATATTTCACCTTGGCAAAGAGGGGTAAGAAAATATAGAATAGATGAATATTAATTTACTTCCCCATTCGCCAAGTCATCCGTTGGCCAATTTGAATGGACCTTGACAACCGATCCGCCAAGCTACCAAGTCTTAATCGCGCATCTGCACAGTGGGTATATAAGAACTGCAACTACGACAATGCCAACCAATGCGGCGGTTGGGCTTATGTCATTGGGGATGGTGGTATTACTGCTGATATTTATAAACCATAAGTAACCATACCGCAAGTATGGATAGACGCAGGTAATGGGGTGGAAGTAAATGTCAGACGGTTATAGTACTCATATATGTAGCTATTATATTACGGTTGTAACGATATCTATATCCAATTATAGAGCTCTAAAGAGAGTGGTACCTTCACCAGAATGCTACGTTCATGCTCTAGCGGATGTGCGGCGAAGCTTGAACAGTGCACGCTTTTAAACTCGGATCACAACCTTACCCATATGCTTAGCAGCATAGAGATAATCAAAGGCAGCCTGAGAATCCTCAAACGAAAAGACATGGTCGTCTAGAATAGGTTTCAAGTTGATTTGCTTCTCAGACAGAAAATTGCACAAATTCTGGTGATCGATTTTGGTGCCAACGTAAATTCCCCTGTGACGGTATAAATTAGCACTTGCTCAGTCATATATGCCGAGTTGAAAATAGCATACCGAATTGTGGCAGTCTTCATTAAAACCGGCATCACTGTATCAGGGAAGCGGTCTGTATCAAGTCCTCCCAAGAATCCAACCAGAGAAACGGTTCCTCTTCGTGCGAGACAATCGAGGCTCTGCGCCATCGCGGAAGTGCCCGCGCAGTTTACGACAATATCAACGCCTCGTCTATTGGTCAAGCGGCGTACCTCTTCTTCCCACTTCGGGGTGGTATTGTAATTGATGGTGTCGATATCGCCAGCTACTCCTGCAGCCTTAGCCAGATCGAGTTTTCTATCCGAGGAAGAAGTGATTATGGGGCGAATACCAGCACCAAGGCATATCATTAGCCCGAACATGCTTACTCCTCCAGTGCCTGCGTACATCGGCATTAGAATAGTTGGCAACGAGAAAAGCAGTGGACTTCCATTCACCTTGGAGCAAAGCCGTCCCCTTCGATCGAGGCATGGCCAATGCATTCCATGCTGTCGTCCCGGCGCAAGTAATACAAGCTGCCTGTCCAATAATCAGCAGCTAAAAGAAATTCCCCCCACCTAGGCGTCGTACCTCTTCCCAGGAGAGGTGCTTCGGCAAATGAAACAACACATTCTCGTCGAACACGGCGAACTGCCTTAATACTCCATCTACGTCTCCGCCCAAAACTGATCTCTCTTCATTTGTGCCATCGAGATTCTGCAGATCGAATAGTGGTGCTACTCGGTCTCCGATCGCAAAACTGCGGACATCGGATCCGAGAGCGACGACTTCGGTGGCACAGTCCGAGGCTGGGACGCCACCATCAATGACTGGGGTTGGGTACTTGCCGTGCATCATTGCAACGTCTCTGTAATTTAATGACACGGCACGGATGCGAACTAAAACGTCATTGGACTTTAAAGAGGGGATTTCCTCTGTGACCGCCTCGAGAGTTGTCGGGGTTTTGCCTGTGCTGCGCCGGAAGGCTTTGTAAGAGTGAGGAGTTGCCATCGTATAATCGATTTTTAACAAGAATGATACTTATGTGGATTTTCAGCTGCTACGGAACTGTTATAATTGGAAGAAATTTGTACCAAGAGTAATACCATCAATGATATTGATTGAATTGATTGCAGTGCTCACATATCCCATTAGCGGTGAATCTAATGGTTCGAAATGCGGGGAGCCGAGGGGCTATATTACTCCACTTTATTTGATCGAAGAGAGCACCATTCATAGTCCCGATTCCAACTGCTCGGAAGCTATGAATGCTACGGGGCTCAGCTGCCTGTATAGTTTTAGATTGCTAAATTGTCTTTTTATATCAGGAATGAATGGTTGTCCTGGTAACCATCATTAAAAATATTCTATTTGTGTGCCTGCATGTCGTTGAGTATTTAGTGCCTTGGGCTAAAAGCTGTCTCTATAATGATGCGGAGTACCGGCTATATGCCGGTAACCGAGCAGCCTATCAAGGAGACCCTGAGTCTTGAGTTCTGAGTGCTGAGTTCTGAGTTCCGAGTTATGTTAGTTAATCAATCTTTGTTCGGCGAGACAATTGTCGGCGAACCGAAGCGGTTAGCTTATGACGCTTTCCAAAAATCAACACATATAGCTGAACTTTGTCTAACATTGAATTGGAACGCAGGAAATATTCACCAAAACAGCTTCCAGAGGTATTCCTTTCCACCGCCGTCTTTCAAAATGTCTCTACCTCTGCGGAAGGTCGGCCGCGATGGCCCTCAAGTTCCAGCCGTGGGCCTTGGCTTCGGGAGCATTGGGGGATTTTACGGATCAGCAGGGACCCTCGATGAGAAAGTAGCGCTTTTGGACCATGCACATGCCTCAGGTTTACGTTTTTGGGACTTGGCCGACGTTTACGGTGACAGCGAGGATGTCGTCGGTGAATGGGTAAAACGATCTGGCAAGAAGCGCAACGATGTCTTTATTACTACCAAGTTTTCGCTCCAACGTAAGCCAACGGGGGGGCACACTTTTCGATCTGATCCTGAATACGTCAAGGAGGCATGCGAGAAGAGCCTCAAGAGGCTCGGAGTGGAGACCATTGACCTTTACTATTGTCATCGAGTGGATGGGATTACGCCCATTGAAAAGACCATCGAAGCTATGGTGGAGCTGAAGAAGTACAGTCACTACCTCTGGCCAATGGTCAAATAGTATGCAAGCAAACAATCTCTAATCTTTCAGTTTACAGGCAAGGCAAAATCCGCTGCCTCGGTCTGTCAGAGGTATCAGTAGCGACACTACGTCGTGCTCACGCTGTCCACCCTATTTCCGCTTTGCAAATGGAATACAGCCTATTCACAATGGACATCGAATCATCAACATCGAACATATTGAAAACTTGCCGTGAACTGGGTATTACCGTTGTGGCCTATGGCCCCATTGGTCGCGGTATTCTGACCGGCCAGTTCCAATCCCATGGAGATATCCCCGAGGGTGATTTGCGCCGCATGCTGCCCAAGTACTCAGAGGAGAATTTCCCCAGTATTCTAGGGTTAGTGCAGGGGCTGAAGGATGTGGCTGATGCCCATCGAAGCACTCCGGGGCAGGTCGCTCTTGCGTGGTTGCTAGCTCAAGGACCAGAGATCCTCCCAATCCCAGGGACGAAGTCTACCGACAGAATGGATGAGAATGCGGCAGCTGCTCTTCTCCACTTGAGCGATCAAGAAGTGCAAAATATTCGGAATCTGGTGGAGCGGACTGAAATCAAAGGAGGTCGATATCCTGAGTCGTAAGTGGCAACGTTCCCATTTCCGACTCCACGAGGCATTGACTAATCGGATAGGACGTTGGCCACTCTTTGCACAGATACTCCCCCGCTATAAGAGTATAAGAATGGATTTGTGGATGCATGGTATAGCGAAGCTAATAGTCAGTGGCTGTGGTAATGGACAGCTACCCTTGTAGTTTCCCCTGGTTATAGTGTCGGTTCATACACTTATAATGATATACGAATTATACGGCACATTTTCAAATTCCTTCGTCAGCTTAGAGATTCACCAGGTCTATGACTAATGAGAAACTTCGCATCCACCATCTATCGATAGTTACAACGATTTCAATTTGGTGTATGTGCATTTTCTGGAGAAGAACGTCAGATGGCGGAATGAGCGGCAGTTCAGTATTGTTGTAGTCGTTGATAGGCATCAAAAGCAAGAATAACTTGAACGGTCAATCTAGCCATAGTAATTCAACAAATTATACCCCCAAATTAGCATATTGAGAGTTTAAATCTTCCCAATCCCAGCATTAGCTAGGACACTAGTTGGGACATCAGCAACCCCAATGTGCCCAACAAGAGAGCTTTTGTAAGGAGCAAGATTTGACAAGGCCGTGGAGCTTGTCGAAGATGGAAAGCTGCCAGAGCCGGCTAGGCGATTCCACTCGCAGATGTACCCCAAGCTACCCGTGCAACCACTTGCATCATCGACAGTGACTACTGAGTAGAGATTGCTCTTAGTCAACGAATCCGTTGTAATAGGGGTCGTGACAGCGTCAAAATAGTTTCCTTCGAGCAGCACTGACGTGCCAACGTCAATGTCAAAGGCATGGCCGCCAATGTCCTTGAAGTAGTTATTGACGCCATGGAAAATGATCTGCGCATTGTTCTGGTCGGTTCCCATGTGAGGGGCACGACCTGATGCACTGTGGATATAGTTGCCGACGAATGTGTAATAATCTTTCGCTCCAAGCAAGAGCAGCACCCAGTAATGCTCGCCGTTACAGGAAGCTGACCAAGACGTAGCTCCGTCGAAGTCGTTGTTACTGATTGTCACATGGCCAGCAGCCCCCCAACCACTAACGATCATTTGGCGGCCGACCAGGGAAACTTTACAGCGAGATAAAGTTAGCAATTGGTAGGGACGCTATACGGGGATGTAACAACATACATTTGCAGTGATCAATCCAAACCTTGTCAGTGCCATCCAAAGTGATAGCGTCGCCACCCCAAACGTACTGTGGGTTTAAGTCCTGCAAAGACATGTTAGAAAAATATACCTCGTCTCAGCCAGCAGATATGTAAGACTCTTACCGTAATATGAATGTTCTGAATAATCACGTTTGAGGCCCCATTGATGAGGCGTAATCCCCTCCCTTTAATGACTCCGCTGCTTCCAGTCCCCACGATGCTCTTGTTGCTGCCGACCTGTATAGGATTTCTTGCGGCGTTTGTATACGTGCACGAAACCCATGCAGCATCACAGGTGTCCATAATCCAATATTGCCCGTTGGGCTGACAGGTGTTGGTGCAGCACTGTGTCGATGTCGACCCCTCTGAGTCGGTGAAGTCCCATGTCTGGGAGATCATTATGACCCGGGGTGTGGAATCAGTGAGCCATGACTCCAACCTTGTTATTATATTTAGTAATTATTACAGTGTTACTATGTTGAAGGTTTGGTACTCACTCTTCTAGGCTAGATGGGGTCTGTGGTGATGCATCTCCGCCACCTGTTGTTCCTGCAGCAAAACCAGGGGCAGTACCTTGAACCTGAGCGAGCGCGGTACGGGCAACAAGCCCGGCTAGCAGGAGGGGGCTGACTGAGAAATGCATACTTTGGAATTAAATATGTTCGAAGTAAAGATTCAAAAGGAAACTGCAAATCGAGTCACTCAATATGTACGTCGACTCGAAATAATCGAGACGGGAGCTATGCTATTTTATATGCAAATCTCCTCGTATTATCTAGATCATAAGCTGGACGTGCTTGGTTCGTGGCATTACATTCTCCCTTCATTATTGAATTTTCCAGATTGAGCTCACGGGGAAACTATCTCCCTTATGGAGGAAGGTTCAGTTAGTGTATGTGGGATAGTCTCAAGCTCAAATACAGGGAAGGATAGATTGCGGCATTCAAATGTGCCGATATTAACTTGGACCTTGTTTCAGATGCATTGGCATGACATGGGATGCCAGATAAGACCACGACAGGAATTTCCACATGCTATTTCTTCCCCCGTCCCCCCGATGGTCCTCGGTTTTGCTGTTATAATAAACTCTTCGTTGTTTCTATAACTAGCAATAATCAGGGCCTTCATAATTAGCTTCATCCGCAAGCCGAGGAAGGATAGAGAGGGTTCACTACTACACCGATAGCGTACCAATTCTGCCCCAGTCGCTGGACACTTGGATGATCTACGTTCTTTCCCGGATGGATGGATCAATTCATCTTGTTCAGCTGCTATTGCCTCTAAGATTCCATCACATCTAGTGAATCACTAACGCAGGAGATGTTCAGTGGCGGGAAAATGGTTGCCATACAAAACACGAGGTGAAAGTGTGGGGTACGAAAACTCCCGTTTTTTGTGAGCTGGTGTGTATCCTACCAAATACATACTAAGATCTTCATCTATACCCCGCACCCATCCGTAATGAGCTATACGGACGTTGGGTATAATTATTATACCGTTATTGTGTCCAGGCTATGAAATAAGCTTAATTTAATATCAGCCTAAGTAACTCGTTCGTAACGTATGGGCACAGGTGAGTAACAAAAACTCATCTGCGAGGCGAATATTTCATCATGTATACCATCCATTCTTATGCAAAGAGAGTATGGGCAACCACCAAAGTAATCAAATGCATAGATTTACAGATGCACTGCAAACGCTGTTGGCAGTGCTACCGAGCCATATTTCGAAAACAGCTGTTAACACGGGTCTTGAGTCAGTCATATACCTGCGTTGCTCGTCAGATGGCTCTTGGCACCAGCAGCAGCAATTGGCGGCACCATCCAGTGGGATCCATTGCCTTTGAACGTAGTTCTCAAGCATGACGTTCAGAGACTTGGCCAGGCGCCGCTACTTGTTCAAAAATTGGCGACGTAAGATCTAACGTTCGTCTAAGATAGAGTTTGGCGGACGGAGCCGTCAGTGACAGGAATTGTGGAAGCACTAACTTGGTCTCTAATGCAAATTGCGATACCATATCGCGGTAACCAACTCGCCTCTCCAACACCACACTGTAACCCAAGCATGAACTATTTATTTACCCGGCGTCAATGGCAACACTGTCATACTGTACGGAGCCGGGTAAAACCTAATTCTCGGATAAATGCAGATCTATGCGATTTCCGCGTCCGTGGGTTCGATCATAATTCCGTCAATGACATTGCCGATAGCCGTAGTTATTTATCCCGTCAACTGACGAACAGGACAAGGGGAATGGTAGATCTCTCTTTATCTAGTTTTGATAGAACTGATCCTCGCTTTTAAAATTATATTAGGAGTGTGTTTCGGACCTAAGGAAGCGTCCTTCGACTTATAATAGGTGGAAGATGCAATGCAGTGCTCGTTATAATAAAGTGAGTCTACCGGGGCATGTTTTTACGTTCCTGCAGTAAATGCAAATATTATATAGCGGGAATTAGCCTCTCAGTTGACGTGAGGCATCTGCAAAACATACTTATATATCTCTGGCGTCTTATTCAAAACTTGCTTGCTGTTCTGATCAAGGTGTTGATAACACAGACCTTTGTTTCTTCGACAAACGCTACTAAAAGTTTTATACAACGGCCAGACGAAAATCCCTCTCGTTCTTTGCATTATGACCATCAACTCGTTTTCTAGGGGTGCGATTTTTGCTATTTTTGGGCTAACCTACGTTTTCGGAGCGGTTCTAAATGTAGGAACTGATAAAGTCTACCAAACGGTAAGTTTGCATCTATTTCTAGATTACAGGGAATGTAGCTCAATTTTGACACAGATCGGCGACGCTGTATCCGCTGCAGTCGATGGAGATACTATTTTCGTCGACCCAGGAGTTTATAGAGAGCAGGTAATAATAGAGCAGAATAACATCACTCTGAAGGGTTCAACGTTTCCTAGCGAAAGCCCATTCGAAAACTCAGTGGAACTAATACACGCCCTGTATGCATCTGATGGAGTTGGTGGACAAGGAAGTGGTCAGAAAATCCCAAATGAAACATTTTCTGTGCCGCAGCTCTAACAACAACCTAGCCACACTGAGCGTCACCGGAGACTACTTTACAATGTACAATATGAACATCACAAATGATGCTGGCCAGGATGCACAGGCTGTTGCTTTGTATACCGGTGGAAACAACCAGGGTTTCTATTCATCGTCCCTACTTGGTTGGCAAGACACCACGTTGGTCAACAGAGGAACACAGTTTTTTGGACGTTGCTATATCGAAGGCGCCGTCGATTTTATTTATGGACTATCGGCAAATGCATGGTTTGTAAGTCGCTATCGTAGCTAAATTGGTACGTCAGCTATCTGACAGTTATCAACAGCAAGGCATCACAATTGGAACTGTAAGGGCAGGGCCGGTCACAGCTCAAGGTCGCGACAGCGACGTACCGGAAGGCTTCTATGTTTTTGAAAACTCGTTAGTGTTCCCCATTCTTCAAATATGCACGTCCATTCTAACTCTGTCAAAGGAGAGTGATCCTTGGACCCAATGCAGCAACTGGCACCGAAGGGAATTCCAACTTGGGTCGACCATGGCGTGATTATGCACGCGTTGTATTCCAAAACAGCGACTTTACTAGTGTTATAAGTCCTGTTGGATGGCAAGCATGGACCTCGGAGCAAAACACTACAAATGTGCTCTTCGCAGAGTATAACAATATCAACCCGGAATGGAGTGACGCAAGAGTGGATTTTGCAACAAAGCTTGAAGCGCCCATCGAAATCAGTGCAATCTTGAATTCGACCTCTTGGATCGACGATAAGTACTTGACAATTGGCCCACTATAGTTGCGTCTTGTCACCCGTGGGAATAGACAACATCTTGACATTGGGGCTCAGATGACAATAGGCTGTTCAAGATTACTGAAGGCTGGTTGATATGTAGTACTGTAGACTTATATAAAGCACAGAGCATGTTACTGGGGAACGTGCGATGTTGACAATGAGACGTCAAAGTCAAATAGTTTTGTGCGGCGCTTTTTCTTCCTACTTACTGGCTAAATATGAGGGTCTATTCCAGTGGCGGCTGGATCTGCCTCAGACCTTTCGAGGGTGTCATTGTGATGATCCAGGCGGGCCGAGAACCTTGTGTAGTAAGCTGGTGTTTGAGCATCGCTACGATGCGAAGTTATTGCTTCTTTTTAACCTTGGCCTATCTTCAAAGTATTTCCACGGTTAAGGAGATACAGTTTTGTTGTGGGGCGTAAGTTTACAGTGTCTAAGTAATAATGTACTCCAATTCATTCAACATTATAATTTTGAAGTTTAATAAAATAACTACTATTGACAGGCAAGATCAGTATAAATGAGGAACGCAACCTACAGTTATTAAATTTGGACTCGAATATTCACAGTATCCTGCGAATAGAGGAATATATACAATCAACCATCATATTTTATTTAATACCAACACGCATGTTATTGTTCTTCCCCATAGAGCGAGAGTCGTAATAAAAGGGGGAAATAAACGTGACTGGTCAATTCCGCCAAGGCTGGGGGCGGGGCGGGGCGGAGAGGCGATACCGACGTTCCGATCGGCTGTTTGGGGATGGTGCGTGTACGCAGCTCATGGTCCAATTGTGAAAGGACACTTCCGGCCTTGGTTATCAGGGTATCAGGGTATCGTCACCAACCCATGATTCTCACAACGACAGCGACGTTCGAAGGGCTCAATTTAAGATTGGCAACTGTCACCGAAGCTCTTTTATTGATTATTACGTTACGCCTACGCCTGAGAGTTACTGGCTAGGCGACGCGTCTGAGGCTACCGCTGCCCAGTGTTACGACGACGTGATTCAATTCACACGAAGCTCTCCCACTGAACCACAATCCTCACCGCATAGCACGAAGACCACAACTTAACTCCCGCCGCCGGCACGGCTCCTGCGGCTAGCTGCGCGCATGCCCACAACGGCTTGGGCTTAATGCGCGTCTGCACCGCAGCACACGAGGATGACCTCGCCGTATACATCGACGTCAAACCAGACGAGGGATGAGCGCAGCGCAAATACGGGGACTCTATCTTCGGCTACGGTACGACCGCGCGTACGACGACTTATAAGCACAGAGGGCGATGGAGAGGCCACTCCAAGGGACCTCAGCCCCCTACCGGCTGCCCACCCGAGTCGAATAGGCGGCAGCGACAGCATAGGGGGCAGGAGTAATGGCGGGCTGCTGGGTGGATCAATGAGGGAAGGGAATATTCCTCAAAGACAAGGATTGGGAAAGGGCCTTTTTGATGGGGGCTGGACGGGTAGCTGGTCCGCTCTCCAGGGGCTGGCAAGCTCAGTTCTCAGCGGAGATACTGCTGCGGCGAAACCTGTTGGTGCCACAAGGAGGAAGAGACAGAATAGTTTCACACCATCTCCGGCATTCTCGGAATGGGGTCCTTCAGGAAAACCGAATAAGGGCAAGGGAAGAGATATCGCGGCCGAGTCACTAGCAGCGCGCAACTCAGCCGTCAACGTCCTCAAGACAGCATCAGCAATGCAGGACCACGAAGGAACTAATTCCGGCCTCCAGGTTGGGCGGCACAAACGCCGTACGTCTGATGATCTCACAAGCTCAGCGGTCGAGGATGACACCGATGCCCTTGTATACGTCCACCACGTTAAACCGACTGATACACTCGCTGGTGTCATCCTAAAGTACAACTGCGATCCCGCAGTTTTCCGCAAAGCCAACCGTCTCTGGCCAAATGACGTTATCCAATTCCGCAAAACCGTTCTTGTGCCTGTAGACGCCTGCGCCGTCCGCGGTGTCCCCTGCGACCCTCCCGAGAACCTCGTCGCCCCAGCCCCCGCAGCAACAACGGATGAAGAACCGCCCAACCTCTCGTCCCCCTCCGCGCCTTCTCCTTGGGCAAACTCCATCCTCTCACCCCCAGATGCCTCAGAAACAGATGCCTCAGATCCAGACGCCGACCCCTGGATCCCCGTACGTTGGGTTCTACTCCCTTCCGCCCCAGCCTCTGAACCGACGCAAATAGCGCGACTGCCGCGCAAGAAACTCGGATACTTCCCACGCCGACGCCGGAAAAGCGGTGATATACCCTCGAGTACCGCGTCCCTACTTGATTCACCGCGTGGCTCCGCCGATATCTCGGTCTCTGCGTCTCCTGCTGCGAGTCCGGGACCGAGGCGCTTGAGTAATTTGACAAGTAGCGTGGGGGCGGGGCGGGCTATTTCAGCAGGCAGGCCAAGGCGGGAATCTACAAGTGAGGCTGCGGCGAGAGGTGGATGGTTCCGAGGCCCTGGTGGTGTAGGAACGTTTGGGCCTGATGTGAAGAGGCCCGGACCGGCACAGGATGGACTGAATCGCTGGGTTAATAGACATGTGCCGGGGTTGACGATTGATGATGTAGCAACTGGATCCGGAGCTGGGTTTTCCGACAGGGAGGGTATGGGTGGTGTAGGAGATGCGGCAGGAAGCGGCGGACGAGGCATCGAAGTTGCTGCTGCGGCCATTGAAGGCTGGGTGAGGCGCCTTGGAAGGCCTGTGACTCCCCTGGGAAGGCAAGTGACGAGGGAAGAAGTCGGAGACTTGATTGAATTACGAGACGGGGCTGGAAGTGACGATGGGAATGTGAGCGGGTTTGGGGTCGCCACAGGTGGTGTGTCACGGGGGAGGAAAGGGGCAAAAGGGGATTAAATTGGGTGACAGGTGGCGTTTGGATGCGCACCTGACTTGGATAATCAGAGTCTGACGACACTTGGTACTGCATAATGGAGCGTGTGAGATATTGGCCACACAAAGCTGTATCCGCAGATAACAAATTTCTAGATCATATTTTCAGTTCATACCTAGCAACAAGGTGTGCGCGGCGTTTGGGAGAGGAGGCATTGTGGACCCGCATTGCTGTGCGGCTCATAGATGAGAGAAATCGGAAGATTGATACCTATAGTTTACACCATGAAACCAGCATCTGTAAAATAACCAGGTTGACATGACCAGAATATTGAAAGTCGCATTAACCAATCCTTCATATAATCCACCCACTGCCCCTCAGGCAAATTCCAATTCTCATATCACAACCCCCTCTCCACGCACATCTCCCTTCTTATCGACCGAATCCTTCCTATCTCTCCTCTCTACTAATTCATCCAGCGCCGTAAACGGCCCGGTCGTACAAGTAGAACATCCCATCCGCTCCTTCAGCATCTCAACGTCCCGGCGTGTCTCCCACCGTAGTTCATCAATCAGTCTTTTCGGCCTAACGATCTTGTCTGAAAGCTTGGTTTGCTCAGCGAGCAGTTCAATAATGGCATTTTGGAGGAAGGCAATGTGAGTATGAGAGAGAGAGAGGAAGATGGATAAGTTATTATGTTTCTGGTGGTCATTGTTTGTCCAGCTGAAGAGTGGGTTGGTGTTGAGTAGGCGTGGAATAGTTTTACGGGGGATTACTAAAGGAGAATTTGTGAAACGGGGGAGGTTGAGCTGGGATATTCTATGAGATATTTGCAATTTTCCTTTTGAGTTGTCCTTGTCTTGTGGTAGGAAGGTACAGCATAGCACTGCTTTTGATCATTCATCGATATTAACAAACTCTTTGTATTCGAGACAAAATCAACCCAGCAGCTTTCAACCCCTATAAAAACAGCAATCTAACTCTAAATCTACCTACATCCCTAGATATAACTCCCTCAAACACTGTAAAAATTCCACTCCTTTTCCATCCAGTATCCAGATAAGGTCATGGACGTTTAACGGCCTGGCATAACCCATCTCGGCTCTCAGACCCCAACACCTGTACTCTGAGAGGCACCTCTCGGAGAGCAACTGTTTCTTTATATGCTCCTACGCAGAGCTGATATATCCTCTTGCATCTGGTCAAACTCCTGCTGTATTTCAGCTTGCCGCTCTCTAATAGTCGCTCGTAGCTCCTGGATTTTGTCCTGCAGCATCTGTCCATGCAACTGCGCATGCTCCTGGGGTAGTCCACGCCCTTCCAATAGCTCAATGTGGTAAAATACACGGCTTTCAAATAGTATTACAAAGTCAAGATCCATATGGAGCGAACGAAGCCTCTCGATTGTGCTGTTTATCAGTAGTGCCTGATGTAGCAGTTGTGAGAATTTCCGCTTTTCCAAATTCAGAATTTCCAAGACTGTTAGGTGCCCAGGCCACCGTGCAGCTGTCATATCGGGCTCCAATGTTCCAGTCATGAGGACGATAGGAAACTCGAGGCTGGTTTGACGGAAGAAATATGTGGTAAGGAGACAGTGTTTGCAAGGATAGAGTGCGGTAATATTGACCGATATTCGAGCGTTCTTTCTAGAGGAGTCTCTGAATGGAGCGTATTGGTATTTGGTATGTAGGTTGGATAACACGAGGGCGAGCACGATGTTATATACGTTAGGAACGAGGCATTTCACTTTGAGGACAAAGGCGTTTGACCAGTGAAGGCAGTAATTTTAGACATAGCTGCAGCGTTTCAAACTGCAGCGAAACCGAGGTCTTGGTTCACCCAGCTTAGGAGATTGAACTATCTGGGCTTCAACGCATTGCTTCGGATCTACCCCCCATTTAACACGGATGTCTTCGGTGTCAAATGCTGAAACTATATGTCCAAAGAGACAAGGCACCTTTGTCTAATAGACTAATATCCAGGGAAGTTTGAATTTTCATAGACCTGTTCCGCGGCATCAATTTATATTTGAGGCAAGTTATGTCCTTGCCAGCTCGCTCCATAGCCACCCTTGCTCACAAAACAAAACTTGAAAATAACAACGCTCCATTATCTGTACTACCATGCATGGGTATATCTATCCTCACTTGATCCCATTTCCCGCTATAATGCCGCTAACCCAACCACTTAGATGCCGAACACCCTCAATGGTGATGCAAGAAAATACCGTAAGCACACAATTAATAATCAACAGCCCACCCATTCTCTTTCAGGAACTCCTCGCATGCCTCCCGTAGCGCCAGGTTGGGCCTCAGCTCGTCGATGCGAAGCGGTTCGCGCGTTAGTGGGTCGGTGGGAGAGCGGCGGAGATGCTCCAAGATCGAAGCGCGCTCATAGGATTTGCCTGTTTTTGTCTATGATGTGTCAACAGGGGTGTCTAAAACTTCTAGACACTTGCAGTGCTGTTGGTGATGATGGGTTGTGGAGTTTGATATAGTGGTTGCCACGGGTGGGATGTGACTTACTATAACGGGGTCAACCATTAATGAGAAGGTAATATCGTCAACCGCCCAATCCGGCACGACCCTCTTCTTCTCCGCCTTTCCAGCCTCAACCCACACCCTCTCAACCTCTTCAATCATCTCTTCGCCGTCTTTCCTCACTGTCTCCCTCTTCGCCTCCTCAGCTTTCTCAAGCCGAATATCCAAATCCCGCCTCAGACCCTCCACAATCTTTCCCTTCGTCCCCTCGGTACCTGCCAGCCTCTCTCGTTCTCTCTCATCCCACGCAGCCTTCTTACACTTCAACACCACCGACACTACACTCCCCAAGCTCGCCCCTTCCTCCTTCACAGCTATCTCATACGCCTTCTTGGCCTCCTCAAGGGCTTCTTTCCCCCGTCCTAGACCCATCAGAGCTTGCGCCCCATAATGCCGCGCCTTCATATTAGCGTTCTCCTTGATCGCCAAGCTCGACGCGCAGTCTTCCAGCACGCCTTCCAATAGCCCCAGCTTTAGCCGTGCCATCGCTCGGTTGGTATACAACATCGGTGCAGACGGGTCAAGCAGGATAGCTTTCGTGTAGAGCGCCTCGGCTTGTGCGAGGTCGTTGGACCGGAAGAATCTGGATGCCTCGAGGTTAGCATCTGAGGCGGCGGTGGTGGTCTTGTGAAGCTCGAGTGCGTGGGCTCTTTCGGCTTCGGTCATAGGGGTTTGCGGCGTGGATGCGCCTGTGCTTGTGCTTTCGTCCTCGCTCGTATCCTCGACTGCTTCGGAAGTGGGATGAGTGGGGAGAGGAGGGAAGTCGGCTGGGGATGGAGGGGTAATAACGACGGGG
>JPJW01002293.1:0-10411 GCA_000750755.1 Pseudogymnoascus sp. VKM F-4513 (FW-928)
TGTTAGTGATGCGGGTGGGGAGTGGCCGGTTATGGGGAGGGGGAACAAGAGGGAGAGTCATTATGATATTTGGCGGTAGTGCGAGAGAGGGGAAGAAAAAGGGGAAAGGGGAAAAGTTGGGGATCGCGGTGTTGGGGTTCAGGGGAAGGAGGGAGCAGACGGGTTCTGCTGCCTGGTGGGATACCCATTGCATGATTTTTTTTTGTTTTTGTGTTCTTTGACTTCAGATAGGGGAGGAAGGGGTGTATGATAAATGACTGATATAAGTATATCTACACTACACCTGGTTGGAATATAATATTCAAATCTATCCCTCCCCGAGGTGTGCGGCTCACAGTTTGATCATTGGTAACTGTGCTACTGGACTACGAGAGTAGTCGCCGACTTGTTAGAGGGAAGGCGCTTCCGTTGTTGACGCGACGCGGGAGCGTCTGCCGTTGTAGCGCGGGTGACGCGCGCTTTCCATTTTGGTGGACTATGTTCTCATAGAGCATCGCTCCTTCCTTGAGTTGTCAATACGAGGGAAGGCGGCACCCGCGCGCCAGCGGAAGCACCTTCCCTCGTGGCGCTGGGGACGTGCTCTTTACGCGTTGGTGGGTGAAGAAAGGAGCTATACTGACCAACGCTCCTTCCTTCACTTATCAACGGACCAACGCTCCTTCCTCAGATGCTTCAAGAGACCGACGCCCAACGCTCCTTCCTCAGATTTCTCAACAGAGCCGACGGTTTGTTTACCTCGAGCCCAAAACACAACGCAGCATCATGCATCATCACCATCGCTATCGCAGGTTTGCAAATGGCAATACCATAGCCACAGCTTTACAAATAGCAATACCAACCACAGCCTTACAAATAGCAATTATACCAATATGAGCGGCTACGAGAAACTAGACCCGCAGTGGGAAGAAGACGGAGATGGAATGCGGGCTGAAGCTCCCGAAATCCCGAATGGAGGACTTCCAGAGATGATAAACATCTTGGACTATGAGATGCCGATGGCCCCCACGATACGAAACGCAAGACGCAACGGCATCGTCTTCACCGAGAACCCACCGTTCTTCATTGATCTCGCACAGGTGTCTTCGAACGTTGCGTCGGAGATACTGACAGGTGATGGAGCAGTCGAGACAAACGAACCGCCTCCATCGATGCATGGCCTGACTTCGATGCCGTCGATTATGCCGGGATCTGACTCTGAGGGTGCCACCGATGAGAGTAATGCCAATAAATTCCCTGATGAGCAGCCATTCCGTGGAATCAATAAGCGGGACCCGAATGTTCCTCCACCCAAGAAGGGAGTTCCAACTGATAGCACGGGATCGGGGTCGTCTGTGTTGATGGGTAGTGATGATAATAGAGTGTCTCACCCCTGGATCAAGGTGAAAGAGGACCAGGCTGATCTGGAGGATGAAATTACCGCAGCACCACCTCTGTGGGACCAGGTGGACGAGAGGGACCAGATGGATGCTTCTATTCCTCGTATTCTGCGCCACGACGGAACTGCACCAGGGGCGTTCAATCCCGACCCGAGATCTCGGAATACAAGAACTATTCGCCAGAGGATTTCTTCTGCGAGGCAGGCGTTGAGGGAGATGGTGCAGGAGGATAGAGAATGGATACGGGGTGCTATGGTTCGCATTGGTATCAGGTCTCAGCCTGATGATGATGCCGAGAATGATCGTCCACTGTTTAGACGTCGAGAACCTTCCGGGGAGGAAGAGAAGATTTCTAGGACTGCAGCACTCAAGGCAAAAGTCACGCCTTTCTTGAACTTGAGGGGTGGGAGTGGGCAGCCTTTGGAAGACGAGTCGCAGGATAATATCCCTCCGAGAGAAGAGTCGCAAGATGACAGTCGTCCGGCAGAGCAGTCACGAGATGACAGTCGGCCAAGAGAACAGTCTGAAGATAACAGTCAGCGAAGAGAGCAATCGCAAGACAACAGTCAGCCAAGTGAACAATCGGAAGACAGTAACCGGTCAAGAGGAGAGTCACAAAGCGATCGTCCAGGAGAACGGTCGCAAAGCACTCGTCCACGAGGACAGTCGCAAAGCAGTACTTCTCAAGGGGAAGGGCGCGGCATCCCTAGCTCCTTTATTTATAGCCCGAGGCCGTTGCTCTCACCGTCACGACAAGATCGTGCTTCGTTTAACCGCACTCCCCTGGGAGAAAGGCTGGATAGCTTCACTACCTTCAATACTCTCCGAAGCGAAGATAGAGCCGATACTCCCCAGGGAGAGCAAAGATCGCATACTCCAGAAGGAGATGCACCCAATACTCCCCGAAGAGAGGAAAGGTCGCATACTCCCGAAGGAAATCCTCCCCCAAGGGAAATAAGCTTCAGAGATTACCAAAGCATAGGGCTCAATATTCCCCGCAGAGAACTGCCCATAAATCCTCTAAGAGAAGATTGGTTCAACTTTGGCGCCGGGAGTTCTAGTCAGAGGCCGGTGCTTCCACCTCCACATGAATCCCTTAGTTCTTCGCGCGGAAACCAAGGGGCAGCGAGCCAGCCAGGCCCCCCCCAGATGTCAGAATTCATGCACCGAGAAGCTGTACTCCAGAGGCTCCAAGCACTAGCACGTAACCAACAACGAGGGCCGCTTACGGATGCTGTGGCTCGCCAAATATTTGAGAACCGGTTTTCGAGCCCTACCAGTGACCCAGGTAGAAGCAGTGCACAAAACGTGGCAATTAGTCCCCATCCACCTGATTATGGTTCTTTGTCCAACGCTTCCAGTCAGAACAATGCCCAGAATTTGAACCAAACCGCAAGCCAGAATTCGGGTCGAAATGCGGACCAAAACGCTGGCCAAAACGCCGATGAGAATGTGAACCAGAACACAAGACAGAACACAAGCCAGAGTTCGGGTCAAAACGCGGGCCAAAGCGCCGGTGAGAATGCGACCCAGAACACGAGCCAGAACACAAGCCAGAACGCGTATCAGAACACGACCCCGCCCCGGAGGCGATGGAGGTCCCAGAATAGGAGCGACATTCCCAGACGGGTCCCAATAGACTTGGTCGAGCTTCGTAGAGAAGCGAGAGAAGTCGATGACGGGAGAAGGCGCAGGGCAACGAGGCAGTTAACTACGCTCAGCAAGGAAACCGGTAAGAAGGTTAGGGAGAAGATGACGAAATTTGCTTCGCTGGGGAGAAAGGCCAAGGCACCACAGGGGGAGCCTCTTGGAGGTGTCATGGAGCCTGGTCCCTCGGATCCTGAGGCCTTCATTCCTAGTACCACTCGTATTCCGAGTCGTTCTCCCGTCCGCGCTGCTCCTGCCCCCGCCGCCGCTCCGGCACCTGCTGCGGCTGGTGGTGGTCCTGTGGCTACTGCTGCCCCAGCGGCTGCTGCTGCAACTTTGACCCCACCTGTTCCTGTGGCGACAGCTGATGCAGAGACCACCAGGGCTACGGTCCGCGAGGAGGCATATGCCACGAGAAGTTTGTCCCGCGGTTTCAATATGTGGCCTTTCAACAGGAAGAAGGATAGGAGGAGTGAGGACTATGATAATGGCGGACGAAGATAGCCGGGGCGTTGGGCGCATTTCCCCAGCGAGAAGGCATAGTTGTGTGGTGACTTGGTATTGGGCTGGGCGTTTTATTGAGTATTATTGTTGGCCCTGTTTGAAGATGACATTGATTGGTATTGGCCGTGTTGAGTATTATTGTTGGCCTTGCTTGAATGGTGATGGCAGTTTATAGGTATAGACCAGAGGTGGTGATGGGTATAGACTAGAATTGGCGGTGGTATTGAGTTATCCCGCACTACAATGAGACTTTTGATATTCGTTCTTTCAGTATATTTCTGGGCTAGTGCGATGGTGGTACAGAGTAGTTGTAACTGAATCAGTCGTGTTGTTTCCTCTTCATCTTCCATCATCATTTAATTTAAAATTTAAAATATTTCTCACGTAGATATATATCCCTCAATAATCATCACGCGAGAATGGAAGTGAAGCATGAGGATCTATTATTTTCATATTATCCATTTAAAATAAATCTAACTACGAGGAAATATTCAGGAATACCTAATTCAGACAAAGTCAGCATATCCCGATGGAAGACAAGAGTGTCTGGGGTCCATATCTGGACACGATAAAAAATGTTGTCAAAGAGAGATGCATAATCAGAATATACCATGTACGATAATCCCGTCGCCGGTTCCTAAGACGGCTTTCATGTAATAGGGAACAATAATCATCATGTTATGCTCGGTATTGGGGTGGGGGTTGCGTTTGTGGCTCCGCAGTCCTGGTTGCATGTGTACTGCAGGGACATAACTTGCGGAGGGAGTGAAGAGGTGGAGAGGTGGAGAATGAGAGAGGGAGCTTACGGTTGTAGCTGTTGGAATTTGGCAGATATTATTGTTGGAATACCCTATAAGCTCGAAGTCTGTCAGTAAGTTGAAGAAGCAAATGGGTAAAATAAATATATATAAAAGACAAGGGATCAGAATGGAAGTGCGGCCATAAAGACACGCCGGCCATCTATTCCACCGAGGTGGGTAGAGACGCGGCGGCTTATACCTAAAATCCCTTAATTCCTTAGGCATCGTTTCCCAATTGAGAGCCTTTTTGAAAACGGAGAATAAAGACTGATGAGGGGTGGGATGGTGATATACCTGTTAAAATGTTTGGTTTATTCACCGTCAATAGTAACAGTGTGAGCACAGCCGGATCAATTGAGCACCAAGACCAGGAGGAGCATGGAAACCAAAAGAGAGGCATAGTAATGATGGCCGCATGTGAAAGAAGGGCTGTATAATTCACAATGCTGGGAGTTTGTATGGTTCTTGTGAAGGATGTGGAATGGTTTGGCGTATTTGATAAGGGTCAAGAGTCGTTGTAGGAAGGGACATGAAGCTTGACCTAGAATTCAGACGACAGTACGACGTGTAGAATGAGAGTGTATGGGCTATTGGAGGATACCTGCCTCTGCACGCAAGCTTGAGAACTATGAGCTAAGGATCTGAAATCCAGAATCCATAGTTCCAAGCTCGGATGTTTACCGTAGATTGTGATAGAATCAGTCGAATGTGTCAAGAGGATTCACGCCGAACATCGTCATAAGGAATCTCAAAATGGTAAAAAAGCCAAAAAGTTGTACAGGTGTCATATATTGGCAGGGAATCAGTAAAGAAGCTCAGAGAATCATAATGGTTCAAAGGCTGCAAGAGTGATGAAGATTACAGAATTGACGCGTCGTCAAAAGTTTTTGGTATGTGTGTGCGTCGGCATGCCTCGGAATATACTTTCCCCCTGTACTAACCCAATGTGATCTTAGCGCATGTTTCTCCAGACAAAGCACCTTCCTTATCTTATCATTCTTTTGTTGGTGTTTGAGGGGCTCGCAGATGCCTGAAGCTGTTTCGATTTATTTGATTTCTTTGTCAATATTTTGAAGTATCCCATATATAAGAAAGTAATGTTGGATATTTCATGCTTTGGAAAGTAAGAACCGCTCTTTTGCTCTTTTAACCTGCAACTGGTCGTAGAGACAATCCAAATCCTTCCTTGCGGCGGAGGGAAATCTGAAAGTGAGACTTCAAAACCCAACATAGACTTCGAGAGCGCAACAGAACTTGCCATAGCCATTATGTCAATCCCATCTGTAGATGGCTCATCAGTCTCCCTATCCTCAAAGTCGAAGGATGGCCGAACAGCTTTTGTCTATGGAACTCTGGTAAGTAGCTCGTTACCCCGCTCTGTGCTCCGCTTTACCTATGTCCATCCCATCTGATTCTCTCCATTAACGACTCCATAGATGGTCCCTCAGATTCTGTATCGTGTCTGCTATGGCACCGAGAACCCTCTTCCAGAGCTCATCTCTCACCTGAGCCTCAGCCCTGCACTTCTTCGAAACTATTCACGCCGTAAGGTCCTCAAAGCAGACTTCCCCGCCATCATTGCACAGCCCAACCATACCGTGTTTGGGACTTTGATAAGAGGCCTTACCCATGCAGATGTGAAATGGCTGGACCACTTCGAAGGTGATATGTACAAGCGTGTGCGTATCGAGGTCGAGGCGCTCGAAGCTGAGGTGTTCGACGCACATGGGAACATCAAAGAAGAGGAGATGGAGAAGGTCAAGGCCACCAAGGAGGGGGAAAGGAAGATGGTGAAAGCGGAGACATACGTTTGGGATCTGAGCAAGAAGCAGCTTGAAGACGAGGAGTGGTTATTTGCGGACTTTCGCCGCGAGAAGATGAAGAACTGGGTTGATGGACCTGAGAACGATGGGTCCATTGACCCCTACGACGACTCCGGAACAGAAAGGGGGAGCCAAGACGGCAACGGGAAGGCAGAAATGACCGAACCAGAGAAGGGGTTTGAAATTGAAGGGGGTGTCGTTGAAGACGAGGAACAAGAAAAGCGCCGGATCGCCTCGGTGGTCGCCAGCATCGCTGCAAAGGAAGCTGAGGACGGCGGGTTGGATACGTCCAAGATTGTGGCGTGAGCGGTTGACTCCGATGAGCATGGATCTTGTATGGCTGTAGATGCTCTTTCCCGCAAAAGGAAGTTGTAGATCTGAAATTACCCATAAAACACAAAACATGCCAGACAGACAGTAATAGGTAGAGAAATGGAAAGTGTTGACAAACGCGTGGGGTCAATAGGAAGTGAAAAAAAGATTGGCAATTTCTTTCTCCTATTTCCAAGAGTAATAGAACCACAAGAGAGGTTGGGTTTGAGGTGGGAAAGAGGATAATTCTGTCGCCTACGTGTATAGTTGATGTATTGTTGTTGGGCCTCCCTTATCCCATCAGACCATCCTCTCATTTGTTTTCGACCCATATGGCGCGTAACGTCACAGCCAACCACGACATGGGATCCTTACTTCTCTCTCTTGTTGCATTCTGATCCCATCATCCTCATTTCTGTTTCACACCGTCTGATGTATGCACATCCCTATCATCCCATCTCACCAAGCACAACAGCAAACACCGCCACGTCACTTATCTCTTCCCGAGCCTCGCGACACTCGAAACGTGAAACGCATCACACGAACTCACGAATCACATCTCACAAGTCGCAAACCATCAAATCACGTGGCTCGATCAACCGCTTTTCACGTGGGATCCATCGCTCACGCCAGAGTTTCAGATCCAGGAGGCCCAACGCGGATTGCTGGACGAGGCAGATTTTTCTGGGGCCTGGATGAGAAGCTTTTTCCTGGTGCCAGGGCCGGAGATGACGGGTCGGCAAGATAATTAATGGGGAGATGGGGAGATATCGTTTCACGCCCGGGAGCGTCCGCTGTGGTGTCACGGTGATTTGGCTCGGGGATAGAGTGGTGACATGGCGGATCACAGCATGGACAGCTCATGATCGTGAAGCTTGACGATGCAGAATATCTGCTTGTGGACACCAGTGCATGGCGAGTAGCTAAATTACACGTCTCGTTGCACACAGGGATCCTGGAGAAGCTCAGATCGTTAATGTCAGACCCATAATGGCAATTTGCACAGCAGAAAGCCTTGACACCTCACGACAAGAATAGCACAGCATCCAGCATCCGGCCGTAATGCGTCCGCAAAGCCCTGATCACGATACCCACAATGGCGATTGCAAGGTCACGTTAAATTTCCCAGATTCATGCGTTGCAAGATATTGCTACCCTTTTCCCTGGGTCGATCCTCCTCGACGGCTTTCGGAGAGGGAGTATCGCCGAAGCACAGCCCTCGCCTATGAATTCAAAATCACACATTCGGTCAATTCGGAGTACCAAGAGACAACGGACCATTCGTCCCACTGGGGAAGTTGAAGACCTCGAGCAACGTGATCTACGCGTACATGCATGAGGCGAAGGTTTCACCGACCTCTTCGCCCCAATTAGGCCCGCAAAACCGGTGCAGAAGTGGTGCAAGACTGAGAGGGGTTCCTAGACAGAAGTGGGCCTCGAAGGGCACAGAAGCAAAATACCGAGGAGAGGCTGGGAGCCGGACTTTGCTTGGCGGCGGAGTCTCGCCTCTGTGGATCTTGAATGTCGCCGATCCTGATCGGTACAAGAACTTTGTACGCCACTTCAAAAAGAATATGGAGCACGAAGGACATATGAATCGCGTCGCCGGTCAACGCGCCGAGCCCGCCACTCAGCTACCATGGTACTCATGGAACTCCGCGGTCTGTCAAATCGCCAATCCGAGTCCAATGTGTGCACGGAGGTACAAGCCAAGGGAAACATGAGGCCAAAGTGATCAATTTGACAGGAACACCACTCAGAAGCTCTAGATGCTCTCTTTGTGTCAATCTCGATTCCATCCTTTGTCCTATCCTCGTCTTTACTCGTCTTATTCGACGTGTAAGTCGTATAAAATTTCTTATGCTGAGACAAAGCGCCGTTTCAGATACAGGTCGGGCGAATGAGATGGCCACGAAGCGGTCTCGCTTGTTCGCGTCATCCTTGCTGAGGGTCCGGGGGAGCGCAGGGGGGACTCGAGATGGAAGGTTGCATTCCCAGTGGTGGCTGGCAAGTGGGCCGTGGAAGGCCCACCAGACGTCAGCCAACCGGTTTTGCGGGACGTACCACTGAGGGGAATCGACAAGGGCCATACAGATGGCCGTTCTTTGTCCTGATGTGATCCCGTTTTTCTAGCCCGAGTCAAGGGCGAGCTGAGAGGCGACAGGTAAAAGTGCCAGGTCGCAAGACCGTTAATCGGAGGGGGGAGCCTGCCATTTGCCTGTGTGAGCCTTGCCATGCCTGTGCTTTCCCGGTGTCTTGCGCATTTGCTGTCAGATCGCAGTGGCTGAGTACCGCTAAACTCCTCCCCAGATGCCTGATCACAGCTCTGAAGGCATCTCCTGCAGCGGCCTCACCGGATTGTCATTCTGAAGCCTAAATTTATCTTTCCGGCGTCTAGGAATCTTGCGCCGTTGGACGTCTCGCGCTTCTTGTTGGACTTTGAAATCGCGGTGTAGATTTCAAGCCCGCATGAGGCCTCCGAGACAGATTCCTGCTGCTGCCAGCCCTATGGGAGTTTGTGTGTAGGCGCACAACATTCACCGTCGCTATTGTGAGTGGTGGTGTTGGCCGATTCCACACGGCCGCATTCCCAGGCTACATCGTGGTCACCATAGTGGTGGTTTGGGTGCCCGACACGCTATTCCAGGCATCTGGTATCTCCAGAACGGCCATGTGCGGGGCCCGTTTGGCCGTTCTGGAGGCCCGCCAGCTGGCATACCAGGATTTGCCCCACGAAGCACCCCTGCGAGTTCGGCTCTGGGATTCCATTCGCCCCACCGTTGAAAATACCGCGTCAGCCTCAAAACATGTGGCTGAGGGGTAAGAAAAGCAAGAATGCAGGTACGGAAATGGGTGAACAGCCCCTAAGACGGGAGGAATTTGCAGAGGAAGGGGGAAGAAGACAGCTTCGGATAGCTAGACGGAATGGCTTCATTTAGCCAGGCACGGTAGTTGAGGTAGGTAACCTATTTCCCCTCTTGCTCAAGGGCTGGCCAGTGATTGAATGATACTCCTCGTCGTTGTACCCATGTCGTCAACAGGTGCACACCATCAAGACAAAGGACACGCTACGAGTCATCAGAAGTGAAGACAGGGTCGGGTTAGAAGTGACAAAGAAACAAAAGCGTTTCAAACTTTTACACGCCGCGTCCGCGCCATTCTTCGGTCAACCAGTCTCCTCGCATCGTCGCCCATCATGTCTTTGGTTCCCTCCCGTGTCGTCGAGTCGTTGACTTACTCGTCTTCGTCCAGGATCGCTCGTATCCAGTCAAGCCGTCCCTCGGGAATCCCGCTTGCCCCCCCTGTCGGAACCATGCACACTAGCTTGTTAGACTTTCATGCGTAGGGGACTCCATCGGACAAACCACATTTGCTCCACGCATGCCTCCGCAATGTTCATGCTTCACCTACCGGCTGTGCTCCGACCACCGTGCATTCCAACTGGCCTCCTTCGCCATCTCAAGGGGCATAGAGTAGCGCGCTCTGGCCCACCGCTGCAGGTACAACATATGTACTCGGATCCACAGGATCCACGCAAGTCAGGAACCACTATGGCTCCCGAGTCTTACTCGAGTAGTCAGGTCCCCATTGCTCTTTGAATTTGCCTCCCCTCCCCCCTCCCGTCCCATCTCCATGCTATAAAGAACCCAGGAAACCCCCTCTCCCTCTTCTTCCGTCTCACAAGTCCTTGGCGATTAAACATTCTTGTTTGCAACTTCATTTACAGGCTAGACCTACATCTCTTAACGAATTCGACATTCGGAGATCTATCATTCCTTCTTTCGTGCCTGTGGCATTTGCAATCTTCACATTCCCTCATCGCCAAGTCTAAAAGACTAGATCTTGCTTAAGCAAACCCAACCAGTATGTAATATCTTGCCTCCACTGTCGATCTCTGGTATCCGGGAAAACAAAAAGACAATTTTGTTGCTGTTGCGGGGGGGGGGGG
>JPJW01002294.1:0-14700 GCA_000750755.1 Pseudogymnoascus sp. VKM F-4513 (FW-928)
GCGGGGGGGGGGGGTATCAGAATTCACTCCAGTGTTGCCTCTAGCGAGACAATACAGCTGTTGTGTTCTGGCCCTTTCTTTCAATAGCCTTATTGTTCCTATTGTCGATCTCGGGACAATAGAACTCGAATATACCAGACGAGCAGTGAATCCACCATTATGGCTGGCTAACATTTATTCCCTAGCATCATTCACTTGGCAACATAAAAGCCTAGAAATCTTGTCTCTCTATCTCGTCCGGCACGAATAACCAACACAACTATCAACATGCATTTCACATCTTCTCTCGTCGCCACTCTTGGCATGGCCTCGTACGCGAGCGCCCACATTATGATGACCACCCCGAAGCCATTCGGAAAGTCTACTCTCAACAACAGCCCTCTTCTCGCTGATGGAAGCGACTTTCCTTGCAAGCAGCGTGGCGGCGTTTACGACGCAGAGGGTGCCAGCAACTCTATGGCCCTTGGCTCCAAGCAGCCATTGAACTTCGTCGGCAGTGCCGTCCACGGCGGTGGATCGTGCCAGATCTCCATCACTTACGACGAGAAGCCAACCAAGGACAGCGTCTGGAAGGTCATCCACTCCATCGAGGGAGGCTGCCCAGCACGTGGTGTTTCCGGCAACCTTGGTGGTGGCCCCGACACTCCTATCTCGGATGACTACAGCTTCAGCATCCCTGACAGCCTGCCAACTGGCAACGCCGTTCTTGCTTGGACTTGGTTTAACAAGGTCGGCAACCGTGAGATGTACATGAACTGTGCACCAATCGACATTACCGGAGGCAACTCCAAGTCCAAGCGCGACACTGCCGCCTACGACGCTCTCCCAGATATGTTCACAGCAAACATCGGCAACGGCTGCACCACCAAGGAGAGCGTGGATCTCAAGTTCCCCTCCGGAGGTGACTCCGTTGAGAAGCTCGGATCAGGTGAACTTGGAGACCCAGTCGGAAGCTGCAAGTCTGGTGGCGGATCTGGTGGCGGTAGCGGCGGCGGTTCATCTGACAGCCCCTCATCGACAGCCGATAGCCCTTCGTCGACGCAATCTCCTGATGCCACTCCCACCGGTGTCAAGGGTGGTGTTTTCGCCACTGTCGCTCCTGTCTCGTCTTCCGCTCCAGTTGCCTCCACTCCAGTTTCCTCTGCCGCTTCCGTCGCTCCCGTCGCAAGCTCCGCACCTGCTGGCCCCACCAACGTCACCGGCCCATCTACACCTGATGCTACTGTCCCTGATGCCGGTTCCTCGTCTGGCAATGGTTCCGACAGCTCTGCTGGCAGCTCCGACACCGCCGCGGGCTCTCCTTGCCCAGACCAGGAAGGATCATGGAACTGCATCAGCGGTAACACCTTCCAGCGTTGTGCTTCTGGCGTGTGGTCTGTTGTTCAGTCCGTCGCTGAGGGAACCACTTGCGAGAACGGTATCTCTCAAAACATGAAGATCGTCAGCGCCGCCAAGCCAAGACGCTCCGTCCGCTTCTCCAACGAGCACATCCGCCGCCACCAGGCTTACTCTTCCTAAAGAGCACATTAGATCGCAGGTCGATTTAATTGTGTATTTTTACGGTTTAGGGATATAGGTTAGGCGTCATGGGTTCACAAATTCTTGTACATAGTTTTGTGTTGTGTCAGAATATAAGGGGCAGAGCAAGGAACATGTCTAGGAATTAAAAGATATGAATTCACTTTGAGTCAATCACTGATTTAACTTAAAAACTTTATGGCGTTTATGTGACATGTGTGAATTGTGATAGCCATAATAGCCTGGTATCTGATTCACTCGGTATCAGCTGACCGAGCCAAAATAAACCCATTATATCCAAATCCGCGGTTCCTCCGGTGGTAACATGCGCCCGAATCGCCACTTCCGCCTTTTTACTTCTGGATTCTTGCTTTTTAAAGGCACAACAAGAGGGTCTTTCTCTATTCCCACATGGGTACGGCCGTCGGATCCCTTGAATCGTCCGTATCCATACCTTAACTCTGGCGAGTTCTCACTTGACTGGTTGCTATAATCATGGGCCGCCTGGCTGGCTGAAACATAAGCGATAACCGAGGCGATGGAGAGCGGCATTCTTGGGAGGAATCGACGGGGTCTCATAGCGTAATACGCAACAAGAGTAAACAGTTGGAGGACCAAGATGGTGATAGATATGTAGAACATTGTAGGTGTCATAAATATTCGAGTTTGTTTGGTGTGGATCTGGACAGCTGTCGTAGTATTTGCTGGCGCCTTTTCAAACAACGCTGTATCAAAAGAAAACATCACGGCAGCCAGCCGTTGGTACAGTTCAGCAAAGTGCGGGATAATTGCTGGTATATCTGGCACGGGCATTGCCGGATTGGTCAAGTCTGAAGAACCGAGTTTGATTTTCAAAAGTGAATTTATCCAATCTACGGCGAAGGTGTCATTGTGCCATCGGGGTAGGTGGCCGGAACGTGGCAAAACCAGGGTTGATGTTTGTGCCATTAAAGATATAATTGCTGCTTGGGTTCCGTATGGGCGAAGATCAGTGTCGAACTCGCCTTCTCTTGTCGAAGAAATAATCCGTTCTGTCGGGTCAACGGTGACGTTAAAGGAAGCAGTTTTAAATGTTGGTAGACATCGCATAAATGCTGCCTCATAAGATCTCCCATTGGTTGCATTGGTAGAGGAGGCGCCTTGCGTCGTTGCAGAGCTGGCGGGTCCAATTCTGGCCCACCCAGCAACTACGATGGAACTGCAATACCCGTTGTCAGGTAAACTGTTACCTGTAGCATTAGATAGCTCAAGTGGGGTCAAAATTTCAAATGCACATGTATCATTCGTCCAAGGTTCGTTGTAAAAGTCGCCGTCGGGGAGATGTAGAGTGCTGATACATGTAACATTGCCACCATCGGCAAGTTTGTGAATCATGTTTAATTCCGCCATTGAGCCTTCGTCTTTGTGGTGAAATATTAACGTGTCATTGCCTCCTTCCTGGAAAATTTGCTCACAACTAAGGTCAACGCCAAACCCACGAGTTAGAGCTGAATACCCGTCAATCGACAACTTCTTCTCAGAAAGTTGCTCAGAATTTGGCAAGTTGAAAGGAAGGTAGAAAAAATTCTTATCAACCCAAGGTGGTAGAGATGTATTCCCTCTAAGGTTTGCTAACGTGGCATAGAAGTGGTCATAGTAAGTGACTTCGTAAAATGATGAAGCACTTCCACTTATGTCAGGAATCCCATTTAGAGCGGGACTGTAAATTTCTGTTGAACTGATGGGGAGTTTCGTATCTCTCAGGGACTCGTCGAAGATGCCACTAAGAGCTACTGCGAGCACGTTCATAGAAATAGCCATGACGCAGACCGTTGCCAAAAGGTAGTGACCGGACTTGAGAGCTCGCCAGACAGCCAGCTGTGGTGGAATCGATGTATACCTGGCGTCTATTGTCGCATCCGGTTTTGCCTTCCCATTCCGTAAATCGGTAAACGGTTGCAGAACGCATAATAGTCGATTGAGGAGAATCCAAAAGGGCTCGTTAATTGTCGCAAATGCAGTTGGCAGTAAATTCTCTAGAATAGAGAGAACAAGTTGGTTACTTGACGGCCTCATCAACCCTAGCATAATGTTAGCACAGCCCCGCATAGAGTACCAGAATTTGTTACCATTGAGCTTCGTGATTTGGTGATATAAGTATGACAAAGAAGCAATAGCCACTATGACAACAGCTCCTGCTATGCATCCTGTGATAAACTTGAGTTCAATGGGCCGAACTGCCTGAAACTGCTCCGGGCAATCGATACTTGACTGAAGTTCTTCAGACTTATCAATATGTTGTCTAGCCGCCTGCTCGGTAGATTCCAAGTGCATTTCAATGACGCCGCCTTTGTTATAGGCGTTTAGGCGATACCGATGACCACGAAGTCGCTCTCCTAATAGTTGGGTAGTTAGGGTGCCGCTATCATAGAAATCTTGTAACGGTTCCTTAGTGTTGCAGACAAGTCTCATAATATCGGAGATCGAAGCTGGGTCTTGTGTCATATTCGTCTGACGCTGTTGATAAACCAACCATAGAACACAAGTTAAAATACCTACAAGAGCCAAGAAAATTTCAACGGCAATTGAAAACGACCTCACAAAAATGATTGCCCCTGGCTGATCTATTACCGATCCAATTCGTTGATTTGCTGTTGGTTCCTTGGAAATTATCATCGATGCCACTGCCGTCGAGAACAACAACTTATGCGCGGATTCGAACGCCTTGTGCATATTAGAAGGATCGGCAAGGTCTTTTACCTGACCAGAGCTAGCCGCCATGGCGTAGCCAACCATGTTACTAAATGGGAATGATATATTGAATTTCATCAGCCTTGGCAATTGCTGAACAATTGATATATCTGGTATATCTCCTGACACGGGTTTGTCAAATTGGTACTGCGAAACCCCTGTCCCTATTGTGTATTCAAAGTTTGTGATGTTGAAATCAGTTTCTGGCAGTGGCGTATCTGTATCTGTGGCACTGTTATAGTCGATATTAATAACCGCATGGCTGGTTGCATTCACTGTGGCAGTGACTGGTCGAACATAATATGTTGGTCGACAGAACCGAGCACTAATATTGCCGAATTTCTTGTATGGGGTGTTTTCAACGGGTTGCGATTGCCCCCACACGGAGAGAAAGTTGTGAGAATGCTCAATGGTGCAGTTTTCGTTCTGTAATGCCCAATCGTTGTTTGGATCATCAAAGTATTGGATATACATGACCAGGAACTTTGACGAGGCGGTTGGAAAACCAATGTCATAGGTTGAGCATCCGTTTCCGTTGTCAAAAATCCAGCTAGTATTTACCCTACCAGGCTTCATAATTGCAGGTGTACAAGTGAGGTTGGTGTAGTAGGCGACTGTGGAGGAAGACCATGTATCGTTTCCAGAGTATGTATCGTCCACGACAGGAGAAAACGGCTGCAATGCGTACTGCTTTGTCGTATATGGAGGTAACTTCTGGTCTAGCCAAGATACGCCATACGCATTGTTGAGAAATTCAGAATTCAGAGCGACTTTCTGGTTATCCAAAGGCATGAAAGATCCGGAGGTAGCCATTAGTGCCTCTCTGGTCCGGGTAACTGTGCCGGTGGAAAATATGGCAGACTGGAAAGGAACAATCGCCCACGTAACAAGCATCAAGGTGCTTCCCGTAATAAAAACTGCCCAGTGTCTACAAATAATCGAATCAGTTACTGTAGTATTATAGGATAAGACCGGCTTACTTGCGGCGTGCAGCCCGTATTGGTACGAACGGCAAGAAATCGAACGGATACTGTAACAATAAAGAATCTTCTGCAGAAGCGCCCTGTGGCTTGGATAGTTGAAACCAGGGCTCAAGGCGTTTACTGTCCAAGTCAACCCAATTCCACACTATACTGTAAAGCACCGCTATTACAGTTGGGAGGTAAAGATATGACACCGTAGCAATGGTGGATATGTCGTCAACCGTGGCTGCGAAAACAAGTCCGCCACCATTCGAATTATTTTTGCCAACGCTGATATATGCTAAAATTTCGAGAACGATTATCATCAAAACTGTCACAGTAAAGATGCTCCCCAGAACTGGGAACCGCAGTGTTGCTGGTTTCCAGAGTTTCCGCTCTGGAGCTGTCATTAGCGACTTGCAGCTGGGATTCTTGAGAGACCGTAACCTACCAGTGGCACTATCCTTTGAGCTACCCCATGAAGTTTTTTTTGATATCCAAGATCCCCATGAATTCTGCTTTTTCAACAGATCCTTCTCGTCCTTGCGAATTTCCACCTCAATAGCTTCCCAGACGGGAACCTTATTACCTTTGGAGTCATATCGTGGTTGTGTCGACCCAAAGACTTTTCCCGGGCCCATGGCGTATGGCTAATGCAATAAAAAACTGAATATCTCAAGAAGCGCTCTGGTAAATATGAAACAATCCAAACCACGACCGTTACTCCAAGTAGATGCCAAGAGAAACCATCGACCGGCGATGCAACACAACAGGAGAACGAGAAGACAGAATATGAAAATCGAAAAGAAAAGAAAAGAGCCGATGACAATAAGAAAACGCAAGCACTTGGGGGCCGCGGTGGATAATATATAATAAACACGTCCATACCGCGAGAACTCATGATGGAGTGGAGGCGGAGCTGGACATCCCCTTTCGGCGCATTGCTTCATACTCATCCAAGATAACGGGGCAGCGGCCATATTCATTGGGCTATATCTACCAGTCTCCATATTGCCTAGCATACGGACCCTCCATGTTGCAGCACAAACCGGGTTGGAGAGTGGTCGTCGTCTCACATAGCGCCATGCGCCTCAAAAATAGAGATAAGCGCCCGGGACGCCAGCTTCGCCGTAAGCGAGACCAGTGGCGGCACCCCGTTTTCCGCCCGCCATAACCACCAAGCCTCTTTCGTTACAGTAAACGATACCCTGACGCCATGAACGAAGACCTCGAAAATGAAATTGAGGCGATCAACTCCATATATGGTGATGATACGCTAGCAGCGGTGGACCATGGCGTGTATGTCGTGAACTTGCCCATGCAAGACATCTCGTTTAGAGTCAAATTTCCTGAAGATTACCCAGAAGCGCCACTAACCGTTTTGGGGACCGAGAAATCGGGGGAGAATGCTAGAAAGGGACAAGCTGCCTATGTGCTTGATGTATTCCGAGATGCAGTAGGGAGATTATTCCAGCCTGGCGAGGTCTGCCTCTACGATGTTATCGAGGACGTAATATCGCGCCTTGATTCCGCCAATGATGAGGAGCTTCAGGAAGCGGTTGACGACCTTAGTCTTGAAGATACCCATGAACCAGCCCTTGACGCTACTAGCGATGAAGCGCCTCCTTGGACGCTATCGGATGTCGTGGTGGAGCTGAAGTCTGTTTTCATTGCCCGATGCGCGCCAGTCACATCACCTGAGCAAGCAAAGCAATATCTTCAGCATTTACTTGACTCGGACAAGAAGGTCGCAAAGGCGACCCACAACATCACCGCACACCGAATCAAAGGTGATAATGGCGCCACGTACCAAGACTGCGACGATGATGGAGAAAGTGCTGCAGGAGGCCGGCTGCTCCATCTCATGCAACTCATGGACCTATGGAATGTTACCGTAGTTGTGACGCGCTGGTACGGAGGACAGAAGCTCGGCCCGGCTAGATTTGGCATCATCAACACTGTTGCACGAGATGCATTTGTGAAAGGTGGCTTTGTGCATGAACAGGAGCCAGCATCCGGCAAAAAGAGGGGAAAGCGATGAACCATGATGGATTGGTTACGACCCCGACATATCTGATGCTGTGGAACTATGGGACCTGCGGTTCCTTGCAGGCCGGCTATATGTCTGAAAAATCAGGATGAGCTGATTATAAGGTTTCACATTGACGGGACGAAGGCCACTCAACGGCCGTCCACCCTGTACCGGTTTACGAGCTTCACTAATGGAAGTGTTGGGTGGCCTTGGAGACGGGCCACTGGCCACGTTTTGTTCCAAACAATGCACCGCCCCCAATAATGCTGCCACACCATAAACAATCTGTGTGGGCGTGAGGCGATTACATGACCATGGAGCTGAAAGTTAGCCTGAAGCTCTCTCGAGGTCGTGAAATGAGCCTCTGGGAAATACTATAGGACTATGAAGACTGGTATAATCAAACAAATTTGCCACTCTAGGCAGCTGGCATACGAACGAAGACAGAAATAAATAATTCAACACATGCCTGTAAACATCATGTATCCATCCGAAGAAAATATATGCGCTTGCCTCGGTGAATCATGAGTGTGGGTTGACTGCTAAGCGCCCGGAGCGAAGCTTGGTGGTGCTACCCGCACACGGACCCTTGATCTCTATTTAGCCAGCCGCCACATCGTCTTGCGGATCCACCTAATCTTGGCTTCCCCAGATTCACCACAGCTCAACAAAAGCTCTGGACAACCCAACTCTGTACGACTCAATGCTGCGACATGCCTTCTTCCAACTCACCCCGTGATGACGGTGCGTCGGATGGCGCAAACTCTACCGAAAACCCTTTCGTCAAATTCAGAAATGTCGTCGATTACCATGTCGGGTCAGTGCTCCAGGGAATCATCGGCTTACCAACGATCCTCTCGCGAACTCCCAACAGCGACAACGGTCGCTGGGCTGAATTAGAAGGCAATTCACAACGAACCCAAGGCGACCTGCGACGGAAAAACCCTCAGAGCGGTGCTACCGAAAATATATCCGATGAAGGGGGCAATGTTCCCTTTAGGAAGTTCCATAGGCAGTCTTCAAGTGGCAACGATGCATTCGGGCCATCATACAACGATGACGACGACTACGACCTCTTCTCTGCATTCAACGATTCTTTTATTGAACGCGTTAAGCGCTCTGCCAAAGGTCACCCATGGCTAGAGCTTCAACCCGGCGAGGGTCTTCATTGGCGTTATGAACCATCCAATCTCGGAGTACAAGAAAGCATACAACAGAGATTCCATGCCAGCCTTATGGATCTGCGGACCGACCGTGGGGTTGCAGAACCAGCAACTTTTTCAGAGAAGTCAGTGGTGCCTTATTTACTATTCTCGTCTTATTCACCACTGAATTTGATGGAGATGCCGGCGCTGCAACCAAATGACGACCTTTTTGGGTTGGACAAAGATCAGTTTACTTATTGTGACGCTTTCGAAGACCTCTTACGAGAAAGCGCTGGTAAACCGATGCGAAGGCTGTCGGATACTTTTCTGGGAAAAATGACTGGCGGAATCCTTAGCATCGGATTGGATCGGTCGAGAGGGCGATGCATATCAATATTCGGCAACGTTACAAGACTCACTCCTGCCGATATTGGTATGTTATGGATGGGGACATCCCTGGTGGACCAGGACATTTTGCAAGAGGAACCGTTTCCTCGACAGGCCTACTTCGACGACCCGCGGCTCGGGGAAGTATTCTCAATGGCGCTGTCTCCGATAGCGGGAGTGCTGTCAAATTTTGTGTCACATATATATGAGAATGGGATGTCCCAATCAGATGCCGACACAGAACAAGACATGTATGAGCGCTTTTTCGCGCGTGGTTCAGAGTCAGATGAAAGGACCGATTTTGTCGGTAACACCGTTCACGAACTTTTATCCATGCTGGAATCAGAAGGACGGGCCATTAGGGATGTTTTCAACGAGGCTGATCCAACAGAGCGAAATGAAGCATCTGAGAAATCACTCTCAAGCACCACCCACACCAAAAGCTCGAGAGTCAGCGGCTCTGGATCAGCCATAGAATCGACGTCGAGTGTGCCTAATAGCGAACGAGTGGTTTCCTCATCGACATCCACAACCCAGCACACCGATGAAGATGGAACAGTGAGGACGAAGATAGTCATTGAGAAACGCTTTGCAGATGGACGGAAATCAGTTACGGAAACGTCGCATACCCAGTCACCATCGGGGGAGAAACAAGTACAGAAAAATGGGTATGTGGAGCCGGCTGATGACGAACAAGGTAGGGACAATAAGAATGGGGGAAATGGGAATAAGAAAGGATGGTTCTGGAACTGAAAGGCTGGTTTACCTTTTAAAGAGGAGCTATGTATACGGTTACTCTGTGGGGCGTTTATAAGCGGTGTATAGTAAATTGGAATAGGGATGGCTATATATGATACTGAAAATACGAACGACATGAACAATAAGTTTGGGAGCAAGCAGTTGTAACGTATAAAACTACGATATGCATTTAATTATCCTTTCGTCGATATAAATTACCAACTCCGCAACCGGCAGCCCTGTTCTTATCCCTTTCCTGCAATCCGCAGTTTAATCATTTAGGTCTTACATTGGTTCTCTTGGTCTTGGACCTTAAAGTCCAATCTCCACTGGGGACCTTCGCGTTCTTATTCTCGGCCAGCGCTTCTTCTGTGCTGTGATAATCCTTTGAGGTCGAGCTTCAACTCACTCCCCGAGCGTAGAGACCGCCATCTTTCGGTTGCATACGGCATCGACAATTCCGAAAACCCTGGGCAGTTCAAATCACATATCAACCTAGGCCCCCGCGCGATTCCCGACCTGCGGCTCCTCATCTCTCAATGACTGTAGTTCCCAAACAGACCCCAGCTGCTCAACCTACTTCGCGATCCACCCCCTTGCCTTTACGATCGCTCCTGTCCGTATCCTGCGGCCCCAGCAGCTGCCGCAAGCTGCCCTCTGCACTTGACATCGCCTTCTGGCGCATAAAGTCCTGCGGAGAGACCGGCCCATCACCGTTCTCAGACGCTTTATTCCACGGTAGCCAACTCGAGAAATTCGCAAGCACGGAAGCCCTGGTCTCGGGGTGATCGATCGGCATTGCAAATTTCGCGTGAGGGGTAGCTGGTGATGATTTCGGCACGTATGGCGGGGGTGCAATAGTCGCTGGAGGGGCCGGTGGTATGGATTCTCCTTGGATTTTCCGCTCGACTGTGTTGCTCGTTCGTGGGAGCAGAGGCTCGCTGACCAGAGATGATGTGGGCGCACGATGGGAGCCGGTTTCGCTGCGCGACGCTTGCGCGCTATCCATCACCATCGAAGCGAATGTTGTAGATTGTGAACGAGGCTGCTTGTGCTTCTGTGTCGACTTTCGCCGACCATATCCACCGCCGTTAACTTCGGACTGCTCTGCATCCGCATAGGCATCCGTAGCTTCCTCGGCCCTGCTACTTTCTCCAATCAACTTCCGGGCCTGCCTCCCCCTTACTTCTTCTGCAAGAGCTGCTGCGCTTTTCTTCTTTGCCTTCTCTTCCTCGCTACTCCTGCTACTTGAGTAAATCGTTTCAAGCGTATCAAACGCTTTTGATTTCGGCTTCCTGTTCGCTCTTGCCCTGCCCGCAAGTGTTGTTCTGCCGACCTCCTCGTCTCCTACAGGTCGTAAAAATGCTTCGCCTTCACCGTGAGGCGGCATGTGCACCTCGTACTGATTGCTCAGACTGTACCTGCTCCTCGCACAAATCTCAGCGATACGGTCCAGGTCATCTGCCACGGAGCCTTGGATGCTATCCATAATTCCCTTAAACGTGAACGCTTCAACTGGGGGCAGCTCGGCCTTCGTCATCTTGTAGATTGACTTTTTGATCCGAGGCGACGACGGCTGTCGCGATGATGGGCGGGAGGAGGGAGAGGAATACGTCCTCACGATCACGGGCTGCGAGAAGGTGGAATTACGGGCACTGGCAGACTTCGTGTATCGATGAGACGAGAACTCCGCATTCGCGGGATTGGGAAACCTCGATGGAGATCGCGGTGGCGTGGAAGCATGTAGTTGGTGGAGCACTGCGAATGGATGGTCTAGATTTGGGGTATGTTCGCCTTGCGCAACCCCAGCGCCCTCAACGAGAGATATCTCAGCCTTTGACGAGCTCGAGATCAGGTGCGAATCGCCGCTCCAGAGATTCGCCTGGAAATTCAGTGGTAGCGACCGCCTCCGATGGTGGGAAGCCACCGAGGATCGCGTTGCTTTCATAGCCGCGCCGTTCTGGTTGCTTACTGCCGCGTGCGCCATTTGCGCCGAGTCAGAGCTCGAGTTTGTGACTGCCATTGTGCAGCGCCCCGGCGGTGCTCCAATATAATTCTCATCCAGACAGGGAGACAAAGGATTGTTGAGAGATGGGCGGATGGGAGCACCTAAGTAATGCAAGATGTGCTGTTCTCGCACGGTGCAGATGGCAGGGTGGCAGGGATGCGGGGTCAGACAGCGGGGATTGGTGCGGCAACGTCATGAGTCTATGCGAAATGGAGCAAGCGGCCATTGATAGGGACAATATATAAAGGCGGATAAGAGCGACGATTTGATGGGTTGAGGAGATGTATGCAATATATGAAACAGTTTTCAAGCAATATTAATCGTAAAAGAGCCGATATAGAGCACGATTATGAACTGCAATTGGGTATTACTTCGTGCACAAACAGCAACAGACATCATAAGTATTTTTCTCCTTTGACTTCAAATATGATCAAACAATGCCGCCTTCCAGCTCTTCATTGCGTATATTTCGCCATCCTCATCATAGGCCAGTCATGGCGTCACGTTTACAGATACGCAAGCGTATTATCTTCGTTGATTCTCCCAACTATCCCCAGGCTAGCCTCGCCGCCCACGACGGCAGGTCCTCTGGCGACGACCTTGGCATCGTTAGCATAGAGTCACATCAGCGGGGTTAAGTGGACCTACCTCTCCCTGTATTTCTTCATCTGTTACTTTCCTGTGCTTGGTGTCCTTCAACAGCACTTCCACACTGCTGACAGGGGCTCCGAAGTGTGAGTACTGTCCAGGCTCCTTAGGATCGACTCGATAATCGTAGAACGAGGTCTGTGTCACTGCACCCGCAACCTTTGGTGCAGTTAAGGCATAGACAATCCGAGCACCTGTGAATATCCTCAAGTCATTCAGCGCCAATGCGCTCAATGGCGGCGAGTTGCCACCAGCTTGCTCAGAGACGAAAACTAGGCGCAGCTTCCCTGGAGTGGTTCCGATGGCTGGCTTTAGGCCATCGTTGAGGCGCGAGAATATGGAGGCAACCGGCATGACCCCGTTTTCGGTGAGCGTGCGAGTCTGGAACCAGTGGATTAGGTTATACACAACATTTGACAGTTTGGCCGCAGTGTTGGCATGGAGCTGAGTAAGAGTATTTGCCGATGCTACGATGATAGTAGGAGCGACGCCACGGGTGGCATTGCGAAGGTCGGTTTCACGGCCAGCGACCGAGTTGAGGGCCAAAGAAGCATTGTAGTACAAGGCAGCCATGGTAAGGACAAGAGTGTAGTTAGAAGAAAGCGAGTCGGATGGGAAGAAGAGGTCGGAGGGACCAATTTTCTGAGTGGAGGGGATAGCGGAGATCTGGGCAGAGATGGCAGACACGAGATTGCCGTGGGTGTATTCGATTAACTCCCCAGGCTCGTGATTATCAGGGAACCAGAACGAAAGGACGTTCTTTGGCGAGGTCTTGTCCACTGGTGGAAGCTCAGAGATGACGTTCGATTGCTCTTCAACAACCTCTTGCCATGTAGAAACGTTGATTGCGCCCCCGGATCCCGTTGGGATCTCGTCCCAGTCCAAGTGCTTGTTGCCTTCATCAACCACCCAGATCAAGTTCTTCAATCCCGCATAGTCCTTGGTGACTGCGTCGAATGGTAGGGTTCCCACGGCCGTAATCAATGTATCCGCCTCGGAAACTTTTAGCATATCGACAACGACATTTGCGGGTTGGTCATAGGGCAAGAGGATAGGCGTTAAATCGTAGAATGTGCACGCGAAAAGCGCCGCCAGCAGTTCGATTGAGTTCGGTAGGTAAATAGCAACACGGCTTCCTCGGTGATGCTTAAGATATAGACCGATAATGTTGATTTGTTTCGAGACCTCATCTGTTTTACATTAGTTGGTGCAACTCCAAAGATCAAAGCTGAAGCTTACCAAGATCATGGTCAACGGTCTGCTCCGTGCCTACGATGGTAATAATGCGTCCCTTCTCCCCAGTAGGATTGCCCTCAGGGTCAGTCCTCCCCCTAACAGCCTTCCTCCATACGTCTCTCAGATCTCCATTGCGGCCCCTCGACCACTTGTTCTGTCCTGGATCCTTGACATTCAACCCAGCGTTCAATTCCATGCCATGGGGCGAAGAATGAGACCTGTAAACCGATGACTCCCCCGGATTCCGGACTGGAGAAGGTTGCGCCTGGCGCGACAATAGCATAGGGTGGGTATCAGGGTCCCGTCCCCAGACCGTTAGGACCGTAGTCAATATGATAAGGCCGGCGACGAGGCCAGTGGAGTAAATATCCCAGTCGCTGAAAACACGGGTGACGAGCTCGTCCGTCGCGAGCAGCATATTGTCGAAAGTTACCATCTTGCCGGTGATGAGTATGAGCTGGCAACAAAAGAAGGAATGAGTTTGAGACACATGGGATAGCTGCAAGGGAATCTTGTCGAGCTTGGTCGATGGGCACTGATGTAGCGCTGTATGTGGCAGGGCCCGACTCCCCGAAGGCGGATATATGTGGCAGAATTGATTAGCGTTGCAGGGGCCAGCTTTGAATCTCAAGCCATAACAAAACAAAGCCTCAAGCCTTCCAGATGGGTACAACCGGTCAACGACAATAATGATAATCTCGACGAAGTACTAACCACACAGGAATTCGATTTGAACGCCCCGAAGAGACGCCCGACTAACCGAATCGCAAGGTATTTGTCTACTCACGCCACCCAATGTGAAGGAAAGTAACTGACGAGCCATAGCAACATAAATCAACGACCTCATCCCAATGCAGTAGATAGGAACCTCGAGACAAAGCACCTGTGAAATAGAAACCCTTCGGGAGTCATCATGTCGGCCTCTGTCATGAAGCTTTCCACTCCCTCCAAAGCCCCTTCAACACCGACCGCGCAAACAACACCATCGACGCCCCAAACAGGAACATGGCAACATCCACGCTTCGCTGAAATTGCGCGCCGGCAAAATGCGACGACCTTCTCCGACCGCAACGTCCGCTCCGTAGTCTACAATATCGGGAGTTTAATCTTCTGCTGGATTGGCGAGAACTTCATACAATCAAAGTAAGCCGACCGACCCCACTGCCACCCGGCAGCCTTTCACGGGACAATCCACTGACTTTCCGAACCCACCAGACTCCCAGCCATAGTCGAGCTCACGTCCGGCCTCCAACCCTACCCGAAATACATCTACAACCTCCTCCGCCTCCTCTTCCT
>JPJW01002295.1:0-34870 GCA_000750755.1 Pseudogymnoascus sp. VKM F-4513 (FW-928)
GGGAAGGGTGGGATGGCGCGTGAGTGTGTACTGTAGGGTGGTTTATGACAGTGCTGGTGCGGCATAGTACTGCTATAGGATGGAGGAGGAGGAGAAGGAGGACGCGGTGGCTTGATTTTTGCGTTATTTCTGAGCGGGGAGAGCTTGTCCCGAGGCAGAGGAGCAGCAAGTAGTAGTGGGACGGGAGTTTTGGAAGCCGTAGAGAAGGAGATTGAGGGTTGGACTGGGACTATTTGGGACGTAGATCGGTCTATCGAGGTCGAATGGCGGTAAAAATAGCTCGAAGCAAACCTCGTGGCGTAGCCTGGAACACCTTTCGATCGTCCCTTCGATCCCGAGATCCTCCACGCGATGATGCTGTCATGCAGAAGAAGTTATACAGACAGTACAGTAAGTACAACGGCAAGTCTAGAGTTATGATATCCTTCTTCTTGGGATCTTCTTTGGACTCTGTTTCAAACAACCATGGTATTACAATCCCGTACCGCACCGGCCATCGTAACCACGCGAGATAACCTACCCCAGACTTCCCCGAAGCAGTTTAGTCAAGCCCCCCTCCTCCATCTCTCCATAGACATGGGACCCAGAAGCGGAGATAGCGCGCGAACCCCGCATTTGCTTTCCAACGCCCACTGAACAAACCGAGGTGTCACCGAGGCATCTCTCGATTTGCGACGACGACATTGGACAATACTGATAATGCATTCCCACTATTCCCACTCTCAACTGGACGACTGAGCTCCGGCCCACATCTTTTTACATCTTCCCCGCACTCTCGACGATGGGGCTTTGCGATGGCTTAGTCTTACTCCACATATCATCATCATCATCATCATTACAGTTACACTTGCCTTGCAGGGGAGTTACAATATACGGGATTTATGCTATAGCATAGACTGTAGTTTGGACTGGCTGTACCGGTCTACGAGTATACACGGCAGGATGTTAGGGGAGGCGACTGCGCGGGCAAGTGCTTCCAAGACTCTCCAAGACGATAGTCCCTGCGACCAACTGACGCTATTCACTCTTGGCTGCTGCTCTAGTGGGTTGATGGGCAATTGTGACCTATGCGCGCACAACGCTACACTCTGGTTCACACACTGGAATTAGCATGAGGGTACAGTCGCGCCCTTCTCGGCAGCTGTCCGAAAGGTCCGATGAAGTAGAGAAGGGAGGTAGGTGATGTGTGTGCTGCATACTGTACTGTACCTACTGCGGTCATCAGTATTGTACGTACATCGGTACGCCCATCCAAAGGAGGAGAGAATCCGACTGGCTTGTTTCGGCGGCCAATGCTTGTTATTGAGACACTTTTCTCTGGAAGCTGCGGGTGTGAGATGAGGGAGAGACATGTAACCAAGACATGTAAGGTGAGAAATGTAAGGTGTCACTTAACTGACAAATTATTAGCACACCGCAGTTCGCTCCTGCCGCTGTATAACATAAACATACGGAACTTAACTCGACTAGGGAAACGGCGAACAGCGACAGGACAGGAAGGAAGAAGGGATAAGAAACGAAAGCAAGGGGTGGAGTAAGGGCCGTGACACCCCTCATTCCGTGGTACTTATGGCCACAATACCTCCACATTGCCTCCACATTGTCTCCACGTCGCCACCATCCCCATGCGCTCCTCCAGTGTGCGCTCAAGGATACCGTATACCAAGGGAGTCCAGCCTCTCCACCTATTGTCGCATTTGTCGCATGCCGATGCCTCTTATTGTTCGTCCCACTCAATCCCGATGCGCTCCCCCGCCAAGACTGATAGTTACCGCGTCAATTGCCAGACACACCACGCTCAACCACACACCACCACCACACTCAACTGCATACAATTTCCATCGATTCTGGTAACAGTTGCGATCGTCGCTCTAATGCCGCGTGCTGAGGCGCCAAGCAGAGCTCCATCCAGCCCACTTTCTCCAGCTTTTCTCCAGTTTCTCCTAGTCTCTTAGTCTCCCTTCCCCAGTCCCCTCCCCCAGTTCCGTTCCGTGTCATACGTGGAGACCACGATGTTCACGTCCCCTCTCCCTTCTCCGGCCCCCTCCTCTCCCTTGCGTCGTACCTCATAAGTAAAGAGTGATCTGCAGTCGTATTTATCCTTTCCAAATCTTTTATCTCAATCCCCTTCTGTCTCATTCCACTTCTCAAAATAATCGACACTTCCTTCGACACCACTACCTCCCTCTCTCTCTGTCTTCAACCCTTCCGACTTCACCACCGGATAGAGTTGACACCTGCAATTGCCAATCATGAAAGGGATCTTCTCCCGCAACAAGGAGGATGGCGGCACCGACGCCGCGGCGCCAGAGGTCGTCGATACACATGAGAAGGCCGGCTCCGACATGGAGAAGACGGGCATCCACGATGAGGATGTGAATACGTCTCCTGCCCCTCCAGGCGACGAGGACCCGCGCATCACCTGCTTCACAGAGAAGGAGCAGAAGAGCATCATGCACCGCGTTGATCGCCGCCTGGTGCTCACCCTCGGCGCCATGTACTGTATCAGTTTGATGGACCGAACTAATTTGAGCGCCGCCAACATTGCTGGGTGAGTCCAATCGCCCGCGCGCATTTGCGATGCGCCAATGCTAATTTTTCCATTTTAGCATGAACGTGGACCTCGAATTCAAAGCCACTGGCATCGACAGATACAGTGTCATCACCCTCATCTTCTTCATCCCATACGTCATCTGCCAGCCGCCGGCGACGGTCATCATGCGCAAGATTGGCCCCCGCATATTCCTCGCTGCCATCACAATCCTCTGGGGCGGCATCATGATTGTGAGCTCCTCCACCCCTTCAATTGGCAACCCGAACCAGACACTAACTCGCATGGCAGGCTTTCGGATTCGTTTCGAACTGGACTGAGATGGTCGGACTGCGCATCATTCTCGGTGTTCTCGAGGCTGGTTTCTTCCCGGGTTGCGTATACCTCATGTCGACCTGGTACTCGCGCTTTGATCTCCAGAAGCGCTACGCAGGATTCTACCTGATCGGCTCTGGCGCATCTGCGTTCGCCGGTATCCTCGCATACGGCCTGATGCAAATGGGCGGCCTGGCAGGACTCGAGGGATGGCGCTGGATCTTCATCGTAAGCTGCAACCCCTCCCAAAACCGTCTCCGTACCGTTCCCCAATTAACACCCACCCTTAGATGGAAGGTATTCTCACCTGCGTCCTCGGCGTCATCGGCTACCTCCTCCTCGTCGACTTCCCCGACCAAGCCAAGGGTTCCCGCGGCTTCCTCAGCGACAAGCAAGTCGACTACGTGATCGCGCGCATCGAGCAGGACCGCGCCGACTCCGTCGCCCCCGCCTTCAACATCGGCCAATACCTCCGCCACGCTGGCGATCTGAAGGTCTGGGGCTTCGCCTCCCTATTCGGCCTCTGCACCACCACCTCCTACGCCATCGCCTACTTCCTCCCCGTCATCCTCATGTTCGGCATGGGCTTCGACGTCGCCAAGGCCCAATGCCTCGTCGCGCCCCCCTACGCCGCCGCGGGCCTCTTCATGTACATCCAAGCCATGTACGCCGACAAGGTCCGCAACCGCTGCAGCTCCGTTATCATCAACGCCGTCTTCTGCCTCATCGGCCTCCCCATCCTCGGCTTCTCCACCAACAACGGCGCCCGCTACTTCGGCGTCTTCCTCGCCACCATTGGCGCAAACGCAAACATCCCAGCAATCATGACCTACCAGGCCAACAACATCCGCGGGCAGTGGAAGCGCGCTCTTTGCTCTGCTACGCTGGTGGGATTCGGCGGCATCGGTGGCATCATCGGATCCACGGTGTTTAGGGAGGTCGATAAGCCAAAGTACACCCCGGGGATCATGACGTGCATGATTGCTAATGGACTCATCATCCTCATCACCCTGCTGCTGACGCTGAAGTTCCACCGGGCGAACAAGCGCGTGGATGCTGGGGGCAAGATGATCGAGGGGCAGGTTGGATTTAAATATACCCTTTAGTAGTAGTCTGACCCATTTTGTTTTCTGATTAACCGCTTGGATCGGTTTTGTTTGTTATGTTTTTTCTAGTATTTCGTTTTTTGTAAACGAAGAGGTGGTGGGGTGGTGGGCGTCAGGGAGGGGGGAGGAGCGGGATAATATATACGGCCGTAATATATATCATCTTTTATAGTTTTATGAAATACACAGTTTAATGAGCCCACATACGTGCATACATACATACATATATATAGGTAGCTACACTGCATCCTACTCGCCTGTTCATCAAGTTTCCATCCGATTACTCATACCTCCGAACGCCTCAACGCCTCGAATTGACTGGACGACAGAGATCAGTAATCGCCGCCCCTTGATTTTGACTGGACGACATCGATCAGTAATCGCTTCCATCCCTCACATACCTCGGCAATGGACAACATATTTTTGACTCCTACCGAACTCTGCGGTCTAGCTTCGTCCTATTAGCATGGAGGATTGGAGCTGTCACTTCGTTCTCCTGTCAGAGAGTGTGGGGGAGGAGGGGGCTACTGCGGGAAGCAACCTTTACAGCTGTTCTAGATGTGGTATCAAGGCCTCGTTTGGGATGAGGAAAGAACGGGGATGTACGTGCAAGATTTCTTGGGGAGAGATGGATCAAGCGGTCTAGATTTTTGAAGGCATGGCCTTTGACCCGGAATTGGAAGTAGGTGAGAAACGTGGGGGAGGTTTGAGGTGTAATACACGGAGATAAATTCACCCGCAGCGAGCGACGAGGGGGACGACTTGGCGGTCCCGATTCGACGGGGTGAGAACTATAATTTTTTTTATAACCCTCCGTATCACGGGTTTTTATAAGGGAGAAAGGTAAAAGGCATTTTGTGTTTTATAAAACCCTACGGTTGATTGATCGACTACGTGTATACCTTATCGAGTAACCTTAATATAGTCGCGACGGCGCTGGCGGGGGTTAGTGTTGGTTTCCGCATTGTACGCGTGGCGTGTGGGGAAGGGATTTGCGTCGTCACAGGCACGTACTCATATTAAAGGAACAAGATCAGTTCTGTTCAGTTCACCAACACCTTTCCTTCCCTTTCAAAATAGATATATGCTCCCTCCTTCACCGTCCCAAAAAATATAAACACAAAAAACAATATAAACAACTCCCCAACAGGCCCTCAACCCCCCTTCCTCAGCTAGGCCGCCTAAAAGGATGCGCCTCAGTATTCAACACCCACTCATCCAAACTCACCACATCCGGCTCACTATACAGCAGATAAAAGTACTTCAGCGTCTCCGCCAGCCAAAAACTCTCCATGGAATCCTGCTTCCTCTGCCCCGCCGGCTCGCGATTCACCCCCACGAACGCGCTGTGTCCGATCTGCGTCCGCGTCGCAGCGATGATGGATTCGAACATTTTCCAGCCTTTTTCGCGCCATTGCGGGGAGCCGCTGATGCGGTGGAGGTAGAAGACGGATTCGATTGCTTCGGGGCTGTGTGCTTTCGTCAGTAACCGGAACCTTGCTAACCAACCGCGGTGGTTCTGAAATTGGAAAGGGAGGAAGTGCAGGCTTACCGAAGGATATACTTATCGCCCTCCACCCTGGCGTATCCGAGGGGTAGGTTATTCCGCCCCAGCAGGTCGGCGATGAACTCCTCGTGCGTGAACGGTCTATACGGATCCTCGCGTTGCTTTGGGAGGCTGCGCTCGTGCGGGTTCAGCGGGACGCCCGGGGTGCTAGTTTTCGAGGGGGCGACGTGTGGGATTTCCGGGAGGTCCTTGGCGAGTGGGACTGTATCATTGGAAGACGCTGCGCGCTTCTTATTGATATTCGCAGCTGGTGGCGCGTCGCCGCCGAGGCTATAGCCGGTTGATGTCTCATTCGTGCGCGGGACGATGGGATCAACCCCATCCTCAGCCAGCAACGGAGCCTCTTTCGCCTCCTCCTCTTCCTTGGCCTTCTTCTCCGCCATCTCCTTCCGCACCTTCTCCTTCCTCACCTTCTCAACATCATAATCCTCAACCTCCTGCGCGCGAAGCGACCACCGCGGATCAAGGAGCTTATTATACTTCTCCTCGTCCCAAGGGCAATCGAGCGGGTTCTCGCACGGAAACATCCTCGCGTCCTCAGGCATCACGCCGCTCGTCGTTGCTTCATACGCCCACACGCACCCATCGGTCAGGCGCTCGGCGATGGGGATATCGGCGTCGAGATCGAATAGCTTGGCGCCCATGCCCACCATGCCGCCGATGAAGCAGGTCAGGTGGGTGACCTCGTAGACCATCTCGTGGCTGCGGTCGGGGGGGAGGTAGGGGTTGATTTGCATTTTTGCGGAGAAGAGGACGTCGCGGTCACCGGGGATGAGGGGGCGGTAGAGGAGGTGGTTGCGGATCGCGTCCATGGTGTTGGTGTAGAGCGTGCGGTAGGTCGTGTCCAGGCCGCCGAGGAGAAGCCACATCTTCGAGAAGTACTCGTAGGTTGAGTCTTGGCCGCCGCCCATGGAGTAGCTCTGGCGAGATGGACCGGGGGTGAGGCCCTGAGGCCTGCAGATCTCGTCCATGGAGAGTGGCCGCCTCGGTGTCGCCTTTTGAGACGCCTCCTCGGGCTCAACCGGGATAGCAGTTGCATTGCAACCCGAAGCGTCGACGCTGTCGGGGAAGATGCCCTTGATCTCGGTCCCGCGCTCCTGCCACTCGACAAGTGCGTTTGTGATGCGGGCAACCGCATCGTAGTACTTATGTTCCCCAGTAAGCTGGGCCAGTCGTGTGAACTCCATGGTCAAGGAGCCCAGTTCCGCAAAATTTGAGTTCCCAGCCGCTCGGTGGCGTTCATTGGCAGAGTGCGGCTGCCATTGATAATGCAGCACTGGCATCCTGTTTGGCGTATCGAAGATACTCATCAGGATTTCTCCCAATTCCGTAGCCTTCGTAAGCAGCACGGGGTACTTTGCATCACTAATATCATATGCCGCTAACAATCCTCCCAGGTATCGAATAGTCGTCTCGAACACGGGAATCGACGTTTTGGGCGAAGTCGTGAAATCAATCTTCTCGACTTGTTCAAGAGCACTCTCAAACTCATCCTTCAAGCCCATAATCCACAGGGTATCCAAAGAATCCACAATCGTCGCCGCCCACCCGCAGAAGGGGTCACGAACGCCGCCCTTCACAGGTCCGACTTCATCGTGTCCCCATGCGTACTGCTTATAGCCCTTCCACGCATGCAGGAACTCCTCCTTGACTTTATCCCTGCGCTCCTCGCGTATTGTTCTTTCCTCTACAGTCTCGGCGCCGAATTCGTGCTGTATCCGCGGCATCTTCTTGGGCGTGCCGGTCGGGAGACGGATCAGGTCTTCTTCTGCCACTGGGTAGTACTCAATCGGCTTCTTCCAGTGTATGACTTTCTTCTGCCCGTTCTCGTCGACAGTATCGTCGTAGGTGATCGCGGCGGGGTTCGGAGGCGTTATAGGCGTCGGGGGCGCTGTCTGTATGGCCATTAATGCCTCGCTGGTGCTTGGTTTTGGTTCATCGATGACGGGAACCCCATTGGCAACGACCTGGTGCGTAGCCTCAGGTAACGAGTCCGCCGAATGTGCTATGCCCTGAATATCCACCACCGGCCTCACGGGATCCCTCTCTGCGGCGCCATTCCCCTCACCCTTCTGTCCCGACTTCCCATCAGCATCGCCATACGGAGAGGTACCGAATGAAGTAGCACGCGACGGCTGGTTCTCCGGCGCCGTCTGCCAGAAATTGTAGACCGTAAAGACGACAATCGCTGCAAATACCAGAAACACCCTGTATCTCCGGATTCGAAGCATCGTTCCTTCAGTCGTCTCTCTCGCTCGGCCGACTGGGTGAGAGAGTCGTCGGGTCGTGCAAAGGGTCGCGTGGGGTGAGGCTGCCCTTGTAACTGTAACTTGTACTTGTACCCGTAGTGCTAGCTAGCAGTGACTGACTCGGTAGGCGCGAAACCAAAGAACTCTCACTGCTCCATCATCGATGATTTTGGTTTCGGCGACGGCGACGGTGACTACGCAAGCAATCAGCTGTCTCGTATAAAGTCAACCAATGCCATGGCGCCGAGGAGTAAAAGGTGTTACATTGTGCCAAAACTCCTTCGCACTCCCACACTCACGCCTGGCCCCATTTAGCATGTGGACGGACCACCCGAGCTTGGCCTGGGGGCCTGGAGCCTTCCGCGGGAACGTTACTACTGGGAAGGATTGGTAGCCTTGCTTGGCCGATCAATGAACTTCCAGGGAATAATGCGAGTAAAACGGATATCTGTCCCCGCCTTTCTACAATCGACTAGCGGCCGTCTGGGGAATTTTAACCAGATACGACAATGAAAGAGGGGGATCCCAAGAGCCCCTGTCGATTGTTATTTACCCAGGTCGCAACTTAAAATAGAGCTCTACAAAAAAAAATGTCGATCCAGAAGAAGGAGAACAAGACAAGAGCATTTTAATCAGCGCCGTAAGCGCATCTTATCGTATTAAATTGTGTATAATAATAGCCTATAAATCCAAGGAAGTCCTAGACATCTCCAAATGCACAACAGTAACCCACCCGCTATGCGTGATGCCAATTTAGGAAGCTCGATCGTCGGTCATGACTCGGAAGCCTCCCCCTCCCCCTTCCCCCCTCAACCCGCATGCTCAACAGGACAACCCCCTGATATCTTATCCCTCAGCAACCGCGCATGCGTAACCTTGGCTCCAACGCTATGATTCTGTACAAACTGTCCATCCTCATCCAGGTCCACGGACGGCGGCGTTTCTGGCCGCGAGGGATGCGTGTATTCGAGCAGGTGGCTGAGATGGAATACATGCCCGCATGCGAATCCCACCAGCGTCTCCTGCTCTCCTTCCGTGAATGGTTCACCGCAGCCAACGCAATGGCCTGGCCGGATTGGCTTCTTAGCGCGCACGGCTCCCGCTTCGGCATTATCCTTGCTGGCGTTATCCGCGGCGGGTGGCGCTACGTCGGCGGCAGCAACGTCAATGTGGTCTGCTGCTTTAACCACGACGTCGAACTTGACACCCTTTCGTTGTCCTGAACGGAGGGTATTCTGTGCCGCCGCCACTTCGCCACGGAGTACACGGGCGACGCCTGAGCTGATGCTGTGCTGGATTTCATATTCTTTAATCATGCGACTCAGGCCATCTCTGAGACCGTCGATTTCCAGACCTTCAGGAATGCGACGGACGAGGGTGATGGGGTCGATTGCTGTTCCAACCTCTTCCAAAAGACCACGGATGAAGCGAGGCTTGTCCATCGAGTAGTCGAGGAGATCATCCCATAAGTCTTTGTCAGCTTGCTCCTTTGCGAAGTTGATTGCTTGCGAGACATCCGCGAGTCGATCAATAATGAGGAAAAGGGCTCGTTTCGTCTGCCCAGTCTTGGAGTAGAGGTAGACAAGTTCTGGTATGTAGTCTCGTTCCTCGCACACTTGGGTTGCCTAGAGACGGTTAGAAACGTTGGATAAACCGGAGTAGAGTGATTACATACCTTCTCAAAAGTATAAGATGTTGAGCTCTTGAGAAACTCCATCAACAAGGCCCGATCATATGATGCAAAGGCTTGCACGGCGATGTCGGCGAATTGTTCCACATGCGCTCTACTCTCAACTAACATCCTCTCCTGCGCTTCGGCAGATTTTTCATCCTGGCTATCGCCATTCCACAGCGCCCTAATATAGAAGAACAGGTACAGGGGCATATCCTTATCTTGTAGTTGGGTGATTACAGATTCTGGCCGTACTAGGCCACGCTGAGCCTCGTCGACAAGGAGAGTGATGACATCTGAAGTCGTCTCCTCCAATTCCTTCCTCGACGCAGATTTGACCTGCTCCTTTGACACGCGAATCAAGACCAATCCCGGAATATCGTCGGCAACGGCATCGATGAGATGGTACTCCTTGATAAGAGTCATGGCCGTATCAGCATCTTGTAGTTGCATATAGCACTTCAGAGCATCCTTGGGTCGACCATCCGCCAGATACAGCTTTCCCAGACACTCCTTCACAATGCGCCAATCACGGCCCTTTTGTCCATCTTCGACAGAATCTTCTCGGACTTCGCGGTATTTAAGCTGATTCTCAAGCGCTGTGGTGACGGTTCTGATTCCGAACAGCTCTGGTGGCCACATATCGAGTAGTTCTTTGAGGCGGAGTCGATCCGTTGCAATGTAATGACCGAGAACGACCTCGTATATTGTAGGTGGTAAGGGAGGTTTCATCTGAGTTGTGGGTATATAATTTGCAATCTCGCCGAATTTGTTTGCTCCTGCAAAGATCCAAACCCAATGCTCCCATCTCGAGGAGCTGCCTAGAACTTTGCCGCATACTTGGCCCGCCATGACCCAGTCGCCATCGTTGATAAGCTGTTGGATCCATAATTCCCCAATTCGTCTTTTCTCCTTCTCTACTGACGAATCTATCAGGCGGGCAGCTGTTTCTTTAACTGATGATGCATCATCGTAGAAATCGCCAGTGTCGTGCCTTTCCGGGGTCCCAGGGCCAATTTCAGCCAATTTCTCAGCTGACGATGATATGATTTCGGGATGGTCGTCAAGAAGATTCCAGGCGTCTTCATACTTGTGTAATTCTAGCAACCAGGAAAGGTGATCCGCCAAATCTCGTTTCGTAGCCAAAATGCAGTCGTAAGGACTGTGGATAAATATCTTCATACCGGGGGCGGCAATGTTCGGGTGAGCAGCTTCTTGAGGGCGATTGGGCCTGAGTTTGGAGCTAAGAGACCCAGACTTGCTGGCAGAATCACCGCTGCCGACACTACGGATACTTTGCGCGGAGCTGAGAAGTGTCGTTGCATTGATTGTGGCATTCCACATGCCGCTACCCATGCCAGCTAGGGTCTCGAGGGTAGTCTTCGATGTCCGTGTTGTTGCTGGCTCCTTCGCCGCTGGAAGAACACCAAGGTGGTAATCTGCAGCCGACAGCCGCTCAAATCGACTCACAATCAAGCCGTCAGTGTCAATTTCTTCAGAAGTAGACAGCTCGATAAGTCGCAGTTCAGGGGGTACGGCGTTTTGCCGGCGTTGTATGCCTCCGCGTGGCTCGCTGCCAGTAGAAGCGTTTGAAAGCTTGGATTTATGACCCTTTGGGGTTGGCGCCTCCTCGGCGTCTTCGTCATCGGGAGTAGTATAAGCAAGTACAAGAAGCAAAGTAGGGGTATATAACGACAATCCAGAAATGATGCAATCCATTCTCAAACTATTCAGGTTAGCAATGTTCAGCGCTGGGGTATGGCCAAAACATACATTTTGATGATCTCTGCACGACCAACTGAGCGCTCTCCGGCATGCTTGCCAACGCCGACTCCACCAGGGTGAACATGAATGATCCAAATAGTGCTTCCCCAGCCAACCACAAGTTTTTCGATCGGATCCTTATTCTTTCCTGCTTGCTGCCGGAGCTTGGTAACGACGGGAGATGTTGCCCTGCTGGTGGTTCCGTCGTCGTCAGTCCCGAGAGAACTTTCATCGATCCATTCCGCCCGAGCCTTCCACACCGCTGCCATCTCTTCCCAACCAGATTCTTGAGGACGATCAATGTGGGCAATGCGCTTCCAAGAGGAATCTATATCTGCGCCTTCAAGTCCAATATTCGATCGCATGATCTTTATACCCTTTTCGTTGATCCAGACAACGTATTTCCCTGACAGTGACCATTTGATTGTGCTTATTATGCCTTCGCCGGAATGTAGGACGGTGTCCTTTCCCGAGTTGCCTCCAAGCCCAATTGTTCCGAGCCAGCCAGAAGCTGTAGCCGCCGCGGTTCCGGTCGTGGTGGATGTGGCATTCGTTCCAGCCCGCCCTCCAACAGTCACGACGAGGTTCCCAGCTGTACCCCCAGAGATATATGTTCGGTCATTTTTGTAGTCTGGCGACATTGCCACAGCTTGGACTGGCCTGGCAAAATTCCGCAGCTGTACATCTTTTATATCCACAAGAGATGCAACACAGACATTCCCATCTATGGAAGACGTGGCAATGTAAATTGCGTTCGAAGGTATATTGGGTATGATTTGCTGGCGCGGGGCCCTTTGTGTGGCCGGACTTGACGTCGCAGATGTAACTGATGCCGCCTTTTGCGATTCATTTATAGCTTGGGATATGGCCCTGTTGGTTGCCTCTGACCTCGGGTCTGGTACTGGCGGCGGGAATGGGGAGATTGATATCGAGGAGATCGATGCGGAGTGGGCATGGTAGACTCGTAATGAGTGGAACGATGGTAATGCTAAAACGTGCTTCACAGTCTGTTAGTATGAAGTAAATATACATGCCATTATCCTGCTTACAATGTTTCCGTTGTGAGTGCCGATATACTATGACTTATCAGCATTGGCCCCTCCAGTTCATTACTGTAAGCATACCATCTTGTCCCCGGCAACTAGAAAATAGCTCGTAGCATCTCCATTTCTATACAACTGCGTCATATATCCAGTCATTCGAGCATTCTTCAGCTTCGGTTCATCCTCCTCCTCTTCATCCTCGTCCTCGTCCTCCTCATCTTCATCGCTGCCACTAGTCTCGGTCTCCTCATTCTCGTCGTTCTCGTCCGTGGTTTCTGGTTCGTGAGGCTGAGAGTCAGGTGGAATATCTTCGGGCAGTTTCCCGCGCTCCCCCGAATCTTTTGCCATTTTGCCCAGGCCAGGGTCACCCGGATGCTTATGTCGCTGTTCAAGGGCAGGTGAAGCAGTCGACGTCACAGCACATAGCTATCAGGGTGGATGACTAATCAGGTGGACAAGGCTGAAGCCTTGCGTCGCGCGACTGTTCCTGAATCGAAGGATACAAATTAATTTACCAACCCATATATGTCACCTCCAATTATAATACGTTATGCTCTTTCATATTTCTTCTCGGATTGCTAAACGTCAGCTGCTGTCCCAATCGGGGACACCGAGCCTTATAAGCAATGCCCGAAATTCAACTCGTCAATGCCGACCACATTTTCCTAGCCCCCTCACCCGAGGCTGTGGCGCATCGTTACAACCGATACGACAGTATAGCGCGGCGACGACTGATCTAACGGAATCTCAGAAGCGCAAAAATCCTCGATCTCCTGCCGTACAGCGCTCGTTAAGGCGGGTTGCTGTCGAAGCCCAACGGTCCAGTGGCGATGCGTCGCGGGGGCAGAAACCATCGGGTGCTACCCATGGCCTCAAAAGTGTAACAGCTATATGTGTTGCAGAAGAGTTCGCCATGGATAGTGTCGTTCGGATACTTCGATCTCAAGGATACCCGATTGACCCCCAAGGCACGGGGTTTCTGGACGACCAAGTTGTACACACAAAAGCAGTTGGAGGAGGAGACGTTTTCATCTTCCCATCGGGGACGATAGTTTCGTGGTCCTTACCGGAGGATCTCGCCATTAAATTGGCAACACAAACGTTGGCACCTGCGGCTACAAATCCCCACTTGGATCAGATTGAAATGGAGGACCTAGAGTACCAGGAAGATCCCAGCCAAGAATCGAGCAGTATCAAGGGAGAGGTTATTACCTTGGGCACCAAAATGGAGGCCGTAGAGAACGATACCTCGAGTGGCAAGACCTCAACTACGTTGGCGCAAATTGCATTTTCTTCAGGACTGGCCAGGTCTACGAAACTCGCAGTTCTTGAAACGTCACTTACCAAATACCTCGACTCGACGAGGACTATCCCACCTATACTATCTCGCGGTGGCCGCCTTCCATTCAACCAACAATTTATCCTACAAAAGACCGGCGCCCTTTTAGAGCTCCGTGCACAGCTAAATCACTACTCGGAGCTCACAGACTCGTTGCCGGATTTATTCTGGGACAGTCGGCATGAGCTTGGGCTAGAGGGCTACTATGATCAGGTGGGCCGGGCCCTTGATGTTAGCGTCCGGATCAAAAGCTTGAACGCCAAAATGGACTACGCCCATGAGATTGTCAGTGTCTTGAGGGAGACTCTGAGTAAAAGCCATAGCACATGGTTGGAGTGGATCATTATCGTCCTTATTGCTGTCGAGGTCGGATTTGAACTGAAACGCGAGTGGAAGGAGAGAATGAAGGCCAAGGCTGAAGCTAAGGCTCTACAAAAGGAATAAAGCTGTAACATAGGGCGTCTTATTTTTGGAAGGATATCAACTTCTAGGTGTTGCATGGGCGAATCTGGCTGGGGGTTTTTTATATAGTATTGTATGAAGAGAGATGGTGGCGGGGTTAAGGCCGCAATTCTCCACCCAGAATCCGGTATCCGCGAGGCGATTATACCCCAAATGTACAAATATTTGTTCCTGATTGCCTTTTCATAACTGTCATTACCTTAATCTGTTAAATACTTTTTGGTAGCTGTTCTGGCATGGAAGGGGCAGCGACTTTCTCATGTTTAAAAAGTGGGTCCACGAGGCTGTAGATTATGGTCGCCAACGTCGCAAGGCTTTGGAACCAACGCGAGCGACGCGTTGAACAATTCGGAAAGAGCTCACCCCATACTCACAGCATTCCCGGCGACCGCAAGACTTAAAATGCCATATCTAAATTTGCCTAGATTGACATACGCGGATGGAACCAACTGAGGTTTTGTAGCTAGCCATGGCCTCAGTAACCTCACTGGGGCTGCATTACCCCACGGCTCTACAATACTTACAACAGGAACATCTGCTGTCTGAGAACCCGGCACCGGATACCTATGAGTGGCAGACAATACCCAACGACGACGACGGCATTGCTGGCTATGATGAACTCGTCACTACGAAAACCTGTGTCGTCTGGTGTCGAGGTGGGATTGTTCGAAAGAGCTTTCGATTTGAGATTGAAGACGAACCTGTCACCCGAGCACTCCTGACGAGCTTTCCGACAGAGCACACGAAAAAGGAGCAAAAAAAGCCAGATTCGGGCAATTCGAATTCACATCCCTTGGATACGGAACCAAGGGCTACAACAGAGGGAGAGCAGCGCCGGTCAAAGGCCCTCGTGGTGTTTTTGAGGACTAAGGCCCACATCTATTTCCTCTCTGGCACAAGCCATATCGTCCACCTACCTTTCGAAGTCGAGCATGCAATTGCCTCTACAGATGGGCTTATTATGCAAAGGAAGCTGCAGTCCGAAAAACTGGCGCCCATGTCTTTGAAGTTCCCTCGCGTCCCGCCGAATTCCTTCATGACTTCTCAGCCACAGCCATGGTCTGCAGCTAGCTCAATCCAATCCACATTCTCCATTGCAAGCCTCGGCTCTCCGCAGCAGCTTCACTTGCCGCCGCCGTCTTTACTGGGTGATTTATGGCAACCTCCACCTCTCAAAGATGACTCTCGTTGGCCCCGACTTTTTTCGCTCACGGATCCGCTCGCGGAACTGGGCCTCGTCGTAACATCTGCGAAGGCTAATGGACCTAGGAGGTCATCACTTAGGGCTGTTGCTATAGACCCTGCTGATGAGATTATCCATGTGACCGATCCTCATAGTGTTACTGAAACGAACATGGGCGCAGTGGGTTCAGTTACGCTTGCTGTCACGCTGAATCGCGAGACAAATATGTATACGGTGTGGACAATGGAAAATGTAAATCAAGAAGAATCACTTATTAAAAAGCCATCAACAACGAGCGATGTGAAGTCTCGACGGCGGAGCTCATTCATGCCAGGCACTGGTGCAACAACCCCAGTTGCAAATGGTCAACATACTTTTCGAGAGAGCTTTGGGGGCGCCGGTGCTAACGGTGGTAGTATCGGCATGATAAAGCCTTCCAAGCGGCGAGAAGAAGGTGCAATCGAGCAGAATCTTGATTTTGTTTCCTCTCTGGATCCGGATTCGGAAGCCAACGGCATTCCGAGGAGAAAATCAAGACGTGTGAGCTCCATGTTGGCCAGAGGCGACCTTTCGGCATCGGCATCCCACGACCGATCGATGTTCTCGGAAATGAGCACCGCGGGACAACAGCCTAATCCGCGTGTAGATTCAATAGGGGGCCACAATGGCAGGACCAGCTTTGGATTTCACAAAGGATTCAAAACTTCAACCTCAAACCAGCTACCGCTTAATTCCAGTGTTAATAGCTTTCTTGAGGCTCCAATCGATGATCTTCTGGAGGAATTGAAGGCTGGTGGAGACTTCGAAGGGTTTCATAATATGGGACTTGAAGATGAAGACTTCGAGGGGCTCAGGAAAGAGATCGTGTTCACAAAGATTGAATCCATACCTGTCGAACGCAGCAACTTAAGGTATTCGACACAGCATAAACCAGTGCAGAGCCAATGCCGGGTTTTCACTTTGGCAGCTCCATCAAGCTCCTTGCAACGAAACCAAATTTTCCTCTGCATACTCGATCCCGAGGAAAAGAAATTTGTTGTTGTTACCCTCAATACAACACTAAGTAAAAAGAAGCGAACGGCTTATGGAACCCAAAACGCCAAAAAACAAAATGCAGATGTAAGCAGGGACCCAGTTGTTAACTGGGGAGATGTCGTAAGGGCAGACCATGTCATCGATGCTTGCAAAGTATTCGACGGAGAAATTTCGCGAATTCTAGTTCTGTCAGAGACAACGGACGGGTTCGGTGAACTGACACTGCAAGCCCCTTGGGGATTATTGATGAAGATATCTGTTCCAGGCAGCCTGGTTATGAATAACATTTTAAGCCTCGGGTATGATGGCCAACCTCCTATTAAACCTGAAGAAAGCCGGGCGAAAATGTTGAGCCGCGGGCCCAAGGCATTGCATGGGCTAAGAAACCCATTGCCTGGCGGCATGATAGACATTATCGACGAAGAAGGGAGATCCCACCAGCTGAATTTGAGGATGGAGGCTCGACTTCCTCTGGCGAAGAATGTCCTTGACGCTTGCAAATATGTACTGCCGAATAAGGGTGGGGAGGCAATCCTTACTGGGTGGTGGAACATTCGACAGTGGCTTACTGATAAACCATATACCGGATGCGACAATGAGTGGAGTGCTCTTGTTGTGTCCCTTCTTATTCTTGTGTTGCCATTTCGAGATATGCGTGCGAAGCCTGTCCGTGGCAGCCCACGAAAACACCGAACTGGCTCTGTACGGTCTAACCGCACGGTAGACTCAGCCACAAAGGACATCAATGACATGCTCCATCACGAATGCACTATGGGCAATTCACTTCCATCTTGGGCTCTCACGAGCGGCTGGGATTGGCTGAGAAAAGGAGACAACCCTATCCTCGCAACTACTCCGAAACCTCTCACATCTCCAACAAAAACTCTCGCCGATGAAAACAACTTCTTACAAAAACACATTAATATTGCCCAAGATTATCTTAATACGGCATTGGGGGATGCGGCGGTCGGGGCTGATGGATACCTACCCACTGCCCAGAGTCAGAGTCCAGACCTGCGGAAGGAGGCTCTTACTCAAATCATCTCCGGGCTACACTTATTGCATGAAGAACATAAACTGAACATTGCAACGGTCGACTCGTTAACTACAGGGAATGCCAGCTTGGCACCGATACTATCGCAAATGTGCAGGTGGATAGGCTGGAATGACTGGGCAGACTCCTATGACATTGAAGATGCGGTGGCTGAAGGAGTTGCATTTAATCCTGGTAAGCCCATGTCGCCATTGGCAACGGACGTTGTGCTAACAAGTTATAGCAAATTCCACAGTTATATTGCAGCCTTCTCTGCCATCTTCCATCTACGACTGGATTGAAAAATCGTTAACTGTACAGCAAAATGTGCCGTTTATGGCCCTTACAGATGTCAAATATAGGACGTATAATAGTGGTGGATCTATTATTGAGCCGGAATCGTCTTCCATCACACCACGGACGTCACTATTCCGAAAGTTTTTCGCTGCTGTACATCCAAGTGCGTCGTCAATTGAGATTGTGGAAGCTCTGTATGCAGCTGGTTTTACCACACAAGTTTTAGACACTCTCCCGGAAGCCCTTCTTGTGCCGTTTAGAGAGGCACTGATTGATTGCCAAAGTCATCTTCAGGTCTCTTGGGGAAGAGAGCTTCTTAGCCTCGTCGGACGAGAAGATGTCAACATGCTCCTTTTCCCCGAACAAAAAGAAAGAGTAGCATACGCATCCCCCTTGGCGCCAACGCATAAGTCTAGTAATGATGTTCATTCCATCTGTTTATCACTTTCGGAGCAAGAGACCGTGGGCGCTTTTGATGGCTCCGCAGAAGTTGACCGACAATCAATAAGTCGTCTCATTTTCAAAGATGATAGACGCCTGAATGAAGCCGCCAAAATCCTCAATACCTCGAAACCTACTTTGGCCCGCTGCGAACCAGAGCCAGACTGGTCAGAGTCCGATTTACTAGAGGCACAGAAGGTACACGTACAGGAGTTAGCGATTCGAACATTGGCGGTGCCACCTGGGCGAGGACTATTGTACTTTAGTGCACGCGTACCCCTTTTGACAGAGAAGTTTCCAATCGGAGGGTTCAACCTTCATTGTGTGTTCAAGCCAGCAAATAACACTGTCGGTGTTGATAAGAACGCATTTACAGAGGAGAAAGTGTGTTGGGCATTTTTCCATGCTGGTGTCTCGGCCGGCCTGGGCATCTCTCGCCAGGCAAGAGGCATAGATACCTCCTGGATCTTGTACAACAAGCCTCAGGAGTTGAGCAATCGGCACGCAGGATTCCTCCTTGCACTTGGCTTAAACGGCCATCTAAAGTGTGTAGCGAAATGGGTAGCCTTTAAATACCTCACTCCCAAACATACCATGACATCCATTGGCCTGTTGTTGGGGTTGGCAGCATCATATCTTGGGACGATGGATTCTCTCATTACCCGCCTTCTATCCGTACACGTTACGCGGATGTTACCTCCTGGGGCTGCGGAGCTAAATCTCTCTCCTCTGACACAAACGACTGGCATAATGGGAATTGGCCTCCTGTACTGTAACACCCAACACCGCCGAATGAGCGAAATCATGCTCTCGGAAATCGAGCACATTGAAACGGAAGTTCTGGATGAGCCCCTGAGGAATGAAGGCTACAGACTGGCAGCGGGATTCGCCCTCGGCTTCATCAACCTAGGGAAGGGTTTTGATCTTCGAGGTCTACAAGATATGCAATTGACGGAGAGACTATTGAAGCTTGCCGTTGGAAGCAAGAAAGTCAACTTGGTACATGTCCTTGACAAAGCCACCGCTGGTGCTGTCATAGCCATTGCCCTCATATTTATGAAGTCTGAGGATTATGCTTTGGCTCGGAAAATTGACGTGCCGAGTTCGATACTTCAGTTTGATTATATCAGGCCCGATACATTCCTGCTCCGCACACTTGCAACGCATCTGATCATGTGGAGTAAAATTGAAGCCACTGCGTTCTGGATCGAGAAGAGTTTGCCGAAAGAATACAAGTTCAAGAGTAGCCTAACCAGTGTTCATGACCTTTCAGCCGAGGATTTACCATTTTACAACATTCTCGGTGGCCTTTGTTTTAGCATTGCTCTGCGACACAGTGGAACTGGGGACCTTCGCGTTCGAGACCTTCTTGTTCACTACCTGGATCAGTTTATGCGCATATGTGCCCTTCCTGCCTTCAATTATGATCAGAAGCTCGCACGAAATACTATTAGGAACTGCCAGGACCTTCTCGCGCTATGTGCGGCTACGGTGATGGCTGGATCTGGCGATCTCGTTGTTTTCAGGCGTCTGAGAGCATTGCGTGGCCGGGATGACAATGAGACGCCATATGGCAGCCACATGGCAGCACACGTTGCAATAGGCGCCTTGTTTCTTGCTGGCGGCACTCACACGTTTGGCACGTCGAACCTTGCAATCGCGGCTCTTATGGCTGCCTTCTATCCACTCTTCCCAACTTCGATCCTAGACAACAAATCTCATCTTCAAGCCTTCCGCCACTTCTGGGTCCTAGCAACAGAAGCAAGATGTGTGGTCGCACGCGATATTGACACGAACATGCCCGTTTCCATTCCACTCGAGATTTCTCTACGCCCGGGTAACTCTACCAATGACAACAGTCTTTCGGTCTCAAGGCATGCACCCTGTCTTCTCCCTGAAATTGACAAGATAATCTCGGTCGGTACTGAGAGTAGGGAATTTTGGAACGTGGTGCTAGATTTTCAGAAGAACCCTGATCATCTGAACGCATTTAAGTCAACCCAAACCATATATGTCAGAAGGCGTCCAGCTTATGATGCAAGTGCGGCGGCTTTCCACTCTACACTTCAAGCCCTTGATGATACAGATGGGGCAAACCAACATCCCCTGGAGTGGCTATTTGAGCTGCCGGCATTCTCCATGCTGACAACTGCGGAACGAGCTCTTGTTATTCCACCCGAGGGTTCGGTTGGGAGGGCAGCTCACACTGGTACTGAAGGTACGCTGGTGGATGCGCGATTGGTCCTGGAGGAAGCAACATTGCACAGTGGGAAGAGAGACAGGTTGCAAGGTCTAAAATTACTGTTCGAGTGGGCGAGCATGATGCAGCGAGAAGGCAGAGAGATGCAGTGGGTTCGGCAAGAGGTTGTGGATAGGCTTCGGGCAAAGGTTTGGATGATGAGCATCGAAGGTGGCGATGAGCATCCATGAGTTGGGGTAAACACATAGACGGTATTACGAATGCAATGATGCAAAGCTATATATTCTTGGAGCATAGATAGCGACATAGAAACCATAATTTGCTACTTTTCATAATTTTCATAAGTGACCACTAACTCTGTCGACTCGCTGCTGCAGCACCCTTCCCTTTGCCAGGCGCCTCTTCGAAAGCTTTCTTCCACATGTCCTCCTTTTTGAATAGGACTATTGCCTCCATTGCACTTGGGGCACCGTGATCTGGGTCTGCGCCACCTTCTAATAACGCCTGTTGCTGTGTAAGGATCCGCTTATATAAATCATAGGGATGTCCTTCTCTAGGTGAAAGCGAATCGAAAATGCAGTAAGTGATCGAAGGGAGGGATCAAATTACCTTGACTACTTCGCTTTCATTCTTGAAGACCGCACCGGCAAGAGGGGACTGGCCACGGTCGTTCAGAGCGTTGGGGTTCGCTCCGTTGGAAATGAGAAGCTTGACAAGTTCAGAGTGTCCATGATAAGCCGCTAGCATTACCTTCACATCGTTAGTTGCTGGCGCATGTATTTATCAGGTAGCGCTATGCCATAATAGACAGGTGCATGGAATGAGTAATACTATAAAAGCAGCACTCCGTGCCGATTTGTACACTTGGCAGGACATAAAAAGGAACTAAGCAATAAAATAAGGCCTGCTTCACTCACTAAACTGTCTCCCTTTTCATTTGTCATATTTGCAGGCAACCCAGCCGGTAGGGCTTGCTCAAAGAGGTCCATCTGCCCCGCACGTGCGGCATCGTAAACCCGAGCAGCAAATGCAATAGCTTCGGGTGATAGAGAAGGATTCTCCATTTCTTCAATGATATATTAGAGCTAACGGGTATTATATCGGCACCGTTTCAAATGTTCTCAAAGGCGATCTTTGGCGTGCAGGTGAGACTAGATTCGGAGTCGATGCCTTGATTGTGTTTCGTGCATCATATCTCAGCCTTGCGGATGGTGTAGGGTCGGCTAGCCTCGGGACTAGCCTCGGCAACTTTGCGCAAAGCACTGTCCATACGTCAGTCAGCCTTGCCCTTTGAGCCTTTAATTATTGTGATATGGGCCTTCAAAACATCCCTCACTTTTAACCCCCCAACCGTTCATCGACCTCTCACCATCAATTCGCCCAAAATGGTTCAAATCCTCCCTCTGCTTAACCGCAGCGCCACTCGCAGCCTCCGCTTCCTCGCACGCCCCTCAACTGCCCGCTTCTATTCCGCACCTACAGGACCTCAAATCCTCGTCACTGATATCCCAGCACCCTCCACCGGCCGCATCCGCGTTCTGTCCTTGAACCGCCCATCCGCCCGCAACGCCCTCTCCCGCTCTCTTCTCGCCGACTTGCGTGCTCAAATCGACGAGGTCGCCTCCGAATATGATTCAGAGGGAAACGAAATTCCACTAGCGAAGACGTACGGCGGCGCCGCAGGACCCAACGAACGCGGACGCACACGTGCCCTGATCCTCACCAGCGAGGTTGAAACATGTTTCTGTGCCGGAGCGGACCTTAAGGAGCGCGCGGGCATGAGCCAAGATGAGACAAATGCGTTCCTTGCGAACTTGAGGAACACATTCTCTGCCCTTGCGGCGCTGCCCATTCCCACAATTGCAGCTGTGTCCAGCATGGCCTTGGGTGGAGGTTTGGAGCTGGCCCTGTGTGCGCACCTTCGTGTGTTTGCATCGACTGCCATCGTGGGACTGCCGGAGACGAGACTGGGCATAATTCCAGGAGCTGGTGGAACTTACCGCCTGCCTGGAGTGATTGGACAGAACCGCGCGAGGGATATGATTCTGACGGGTAGACGCGTGAGCGCCCCCGAAGCCTATTTCTTGGGACTGGCGGACCGCTTGGTGGAGGTCGTGGAGGAGGAGGGCACAAAGGAGGGAGAAGAGGATAAGACTCTGCTGAAGAGGGCTGGAAAGGAGGCCCTCAGCGAGGCGGTTAGACTCGCACAAGAGATCTGCTCAGGTGGCCCGGTGGCTGCGAGGGCTGCGATTCAGGCAACTGCGTATTGCGTGGAAGAGATTGAGAACAAAGCGTACGAGAGAGTTGTGGCGACGGAAGATAGAAATGAGGCGCTCAAGGCCTTCAGGGAGAAGAGGCTCCCGGAATTTAAGGGAAGGTAGAGAAACCTGAAATGAGTTGTATGATATGGATAAAAAATTTAAATATGATTTAAATAGATTTGAAAGGAAATCTACCTTGCCAAATGAGCGATAGGAATTCACATGAGACGGACCATTTACAAGATGTTTCATATTCTACAATCCTGCTATTGTATTGTACATCATTTTGAGGTCGCTATTAAGATCTATGAGTTTTTATCGTATTCTTGAACGCCTCATGACAATGCCAACTCTCTCTACTCATCCATTCCCGGACCAGGACCTCCTTGCCTGCCCATCTGCCTAGCCTTCAACATCTCGTCACACAACAACAGATTCGATGCGATTCCAGAGCTGCTTGCCACCGAGTTACGCAGCACGCGGAATGAATCGTACACGCCCTCCAGAACTGGATCCATCGGCTCACCAGATGACAGGTCAAGACCAGCAATGTTTCCGTCGGAGTACTCCTCTTGGAGGCCAACCACTAGTCAATGTTAGTTTACGAGTCAACATCGTTGGCAGAGAAGAGAGAGCTTACGGGAATCCTGGACGTCGTGGCCGGAGTTGGCAGCCAGAGTCTTGGGAATGACCAACAGAGCATCGGCGAAAGCCTGCACACCCCACTTCGCCTTGCCCTTAACTGTCTTGCGGAACGCATCACTGTTGAGATGCGCGGCACATGCAACCTGGAAAGCTCCGCCACCAGGAACAACACTCCCATCCACAATCATATTATAAACACTGCGAAGACCATCACGCACCGCATCCGAGATTTGGGCGATAGTGTGCTGGTTGGGTCCCTTGATGAGAAGAGTCACGGACTTCGGGTCCTTAACCTCATCAATGAATGTGTACTTCTCCTCGCCAAGCTGGTGCTCATAGACACGGCCGGCCCAGCCCAAAACGTCTGGGGAAAGGTCATCAACGCTGTTCTGTGCAATACCGCCACAGATAAGTTGAAGTCTCTCCATGTTTCTGCGCTTGGCTCTGCGGAGGGCGAAGATGCCGTTCTTGACGAGAACGTCGAGGGAGAGAGGGTCGATACCCTTTTGGTTGATAATGACGAAGCCCTTCTTGGGGTCATCACCGCAAACCTCCTTCTTAAGCTCAACAATCTTGCGAAGCTTCTCGTCCACAAAGCGCCTCTCGCTCTCGACAAGCTTATCCCTCTGCTCGGCACTGGAGTAGTAGAAGCTGGAGTTGATCTCAGACTTCTCGTATTCTAAGCTGACGTTCAACGACAGAATGAAGGCGTTGTCGACGTGCTTCTGCATATCAGGGTGGCGTGCACCGTGATCCAAAGCCAATCCACGGATCAGTTGAGTCTCAGAGGCAGTGCGGTGCTGCATCTTCATGATCTCAACCATATGTAAATCTGGCTTCGCTGGTGCCTGGTAGATAGAAAGAACAGCATCGACGATATCAGGAGTAAGCTTGTTGGCGAGGGTGGAGTTGAGCTTGGTTGACAGGGAAGTGCGTGCAACGGAAAGGAGTAATTCGCGATCGACTTCTCTCTCGAGCTTGAATCCGTCCAAGAATTTGAGCGCCTCGTTCTTCGCAATCTCAAAGCCATCGGTGATAACCCTGGGGTGCAATCCTTCGGCGATGTGTCTGTCGGCCTGCTTCAAAAGCTCTCCCACTAATAATACAACTGAGGTTGTGCCATCTCCACAGATATCGTCTTGAGCAGTCGCTGCTCTGGCGATCATAACTGCCGTAGGGTTTTGGATCTGCATCTCACGGAGGAGAACGTTTCCATCCTTTGTGAGTTTTATCTGTTGATATATTCGTCAGTTTCGGTAAGTATAGCTCCAACGAGGGGTTCGTACTGAGCCTGCACCATCAACCAGCCTAAAATAGAAGTTAGCAGCCATTCGTCATCTCTTTGAGCTTGTCTCTTACATCTTTATTGTCCCCGTGGGACCCAAGTTGGACTTTAATACATCTTGAAGACCCTCACCAGCATTAATGTTGACCTTGAGAGCTTCTCCTCTCCGCTGTAAATTATTAGCAAGCCGCTGTGAATCGGGGGGTAGAGTAAGCATACTCTGGACTCGGCCTTGGGGTTCAGAAGCTGTGCTGCGGACATCTTGACGGTCGGAGCAAAGTTCTAAAATTTATATCGAGGCAGGTGTCCTATTTTGCGTGGCTGATAAGAGCTGCTTTCAGCTATTACACACGTCGATTCGCGTTCTATAATTTCTATGCTCTCGCGACTATTCACCAAAAAGCCTCTAGACCGGATTAGGCCACACGCATGGACTCCAATCACGTGATCACCCCTTCGTATCTCAGCTGCCTTGGGAGTTTGTTTTCATGCTTACCTGAACATTTTGGCTTTCTCTAACTATATGTTATTCTGAATTGCCAAATCAGCATATACGACAATGTTTTTGCAGATAAGGCCGAGCCTGTTAGCTTTGCCCTTCATAGTTGGGGTGAGCGCCGGCTTCTGGCCCTTCCACACCAAAGTTGATGCTCTGGAATCAGACGCGACGAGCGATGTCAAGCAGATTGCAATTATAGGTCAGTAAATTTATTTGGTGGCATCTAGATTGCATCATTATCTGCCTGCACGTTTTTGTTGAGTATTCAAATTGAACGCGTGGTAAAGACGTCAACCAGGATTGACCTATAGTTCTGTTCTGGTATATGACCGTCAATCATGTGGGGTCAATTCATATCGACCGCCCTGGGGTCTGCTTGATACTTGCCATGATATGCGTGCAACACGCATTGTTGATCGTCTTTCACTCAAGGCTCGAATGTTGTGCTAGTTTTCAAAATAGGGGTTATAAATTGCTTTATCACGTTTTATTCCTGTGATGCTGCCATGACCCCCTGAACCCCGTGCTCCATTCAGTGTGGGCAAGCCTTGAGATGCCACATGATATCATTTCTTCTTGTCAAGAACCAGACGAGCATAAGATGGGGTTTATAAATTTTGCGGTATAGAAGTGAAATTTGCATACAAAAGCTGACTCCACTCCATAGGCGCTGGTGCTGCTGGTTCATCCACAGCCTACCACCTTCACAAGCTGGCACAAGAAGAAGGTATCGAGGTCAATATAACAGTCTTTGAGCGCTCATCATACATTGGTGGTCGATCAACAACTGTTAACGCTTACGATGACGCGGCTCACCCTATTGAGTTGGGCGCGTCCATCTTCGTTTCGGTCAATGAGATTCTCATGAATGCCACCAAAGAGTTTGGCTTGGAACTCAATCCCCTCGCCGATGAAGAGCAACATGAAACTATCGGAATCTGGAACGGCGAAAAGTTTGTTTTATTGGAATCATCTGGAGGTTGGGAGTGGTGGAAGACTGCCAAAATGCTGTGGAAGTACGGGATGTCCCCGATCCGCGCCAACAACCTGATGAAGGCTACTGTTGCAAAGTTCTTTAAGCTGTATCAGCCGCCATTCTTTCCATTCAGGTCGCTATCAGAGAGAGTGGAAGAGTTGGATCTTCTCAGCGCCACTGGGGTCACTGGTGATCAGCTACTGGCCTCTAACTCTGTCTACCCACCATTTACCACAGACATTATCCAAGCCTTTACTCGCGTCAACTATCTGCAGAATCTAGGGGTTATTCATGGCTTAGAAACCATGGTTTCCATGGCCACCGATGGTGCTACCCAAGTCCAGGGTGGAAACTGGCAGATTTTTGACCGCTTGCTTAATGCCTCAGGGGCGACGGTCCACCTTGACACCACCGTCTCATCCCTGGAGAAGAATAATGGGCGGTACATTCTTACCAGCAAAGCAACGAATGCTGGATGGACTGCTGTAGCAACGGAACAGCAATTTGACAGCGTAGTGATCGCAGCGCCACTCCAATATTCCGGGCTAAAGCTCTCTGAGGGCCTTGTCGAGAAAACCCCCGATGAGATACCATATGTTCAGCTTCATGCTACTCTCTTCACGACACCTTTAAAGCTGGATGGTAGCTATTTTGGCCTGAAGCCCGGCGACGTTGTTCCTACAACGGTGTACACAACTCTTTCGCCTTCTGACGACCCAACGAGCAGGACTGATATTGTGGGAAAAGCGGGCTTCTTCAGCGTCAGCTCTCTCCGCACCGTCACTCATCCCAAGACAGGCCGAAAGGAGTTCGTCTATAAAATATTCTCTTCCGAGGCAGTCACCACAGAGTTTCTTGGTAGCTTATTTGGAATCACACGTTAGTCTTCCCAATCCGTGCTCTCATATCTTACTAACATATGCTTCCAGCGTCCGAACTTGAGGGCTTCCCCAAATCCCCTAACGATGCCATAACCTGGTTCTACCCGCATGTCTGGAACAGCTATCCATATGAATACCCAAGGGTTACCTTCGAAGACATTGAATTGGCGCGTGGGCTATATTATACTGCTGGAATCGAGAGCTTCATAAGCACGATGGAGACGAGCGCCTTAATGGGCAAGAATGTGGCCCAGCTCCTTGTTGAGGATTTCACGGAGGTGTTGGGAGGGGCGAAAGCCGAACAGGACACGCAGAGAGTGATTGAGGAGCTGTGAAGCACAAAAGTTTCATGTGTAGGATGGAGTTTAGAGCCGGAGCGTTGATTTATCAAGCGTATATTTTGTAGCGTTATCTTTGATAGTTTCACTTCAATTCACTGCGAGGTTCAACACTGCCTTGTCACGGCTCAGTTTTATGCGTCATAAAGCCATCGATTGGTACTATCAACTACGAAGCACATCATTGACTCCATTCCCTTATACAAGCACCTCGCTCGCCATCCCGAATCAGTATTTAAGCCTGGGTGGTCTTGGCGGCGGCCTGGTTGGGGTTGACCTTCTTGCCGTCCTTGTTGTAGCGAACACGTGGGGGAGGAGCACGGTTGCGGCGACCCTCACGGGAGCGGACACTATATTCACCACGTCAGTATGGACATTCGTTTACTTACAACGGGCGGATCTAAGGGTTGAAGCCCGAAGTTCGACGCCCGGCCAAGGTTCATCTCAAGGAGTGACATACCGGACAATCTTGCCGTGAATGGCGCAAGAGACACAGTATTGCAGCTTGAGGTACATCTTGGGGACAGTGTATTCAGGGAAGACAGAGGCATCCGAGATATCACCTGCGAATTGTTAGCGTATTGTCCATTGTAAAGTATAATCCTTCCTCCTGGTCCTTCTCTGTTGCACTGGCATTCGCAAAAATATCGTACACAGAGATAGAGTCGCAGGGGGTCGAGAGGTAAGAACGTACGGATGGCGGCAGACTCGACCATGTTGCGGATGGTAAATCTCTTGATTGCCTTGTCCTTTGGGGTGCAACGAGAGCAGTTGGAGCAGCGGATCGGGTTCACGTGTCCACGTCCATTCTTGTTACGGCCACTGTAGGTTCGTCGTTAGTTTCGATTCTTTTTGGCTTGTGCAATGCGATGTTGATGATCGCGGATCGAGGAGACATACTTGGCCGCGCGCTTCTTGACCATTTTTGCTGATTCTAGCAATTCAATTAGAACCCAATTATCACATCCACCGGCTGGTTGGTGCTTACTGAAATGTTGTTTATTTCAAATCGTCGAGTTGTCGTGGTTGTCGAGGTTGATCGGTCTCCCAGTTTCAATAATTTCAGATGTGACAGGGCAAATGCTAGTGAGAAACCCTATCGCTTGCTGACTAATACCCGCCACAATTGTTGTGTGGCTAACCCTAACCGAGCCAAAATTATAGGCGACCCATCGTGCAGATATAACGAATTTCCTCTCCCCAACCCACTTGCGACCGCTCAGGAAGACAATAAGGTTGTCTAGGTATGTGAACACACTTTACTTTACCTTTTGCTTTGCGTTTTACGACAAGGCTTTCGCAATCAGCAAACACAATTGCGATCGCTGGCTTGTAAAATTGCAGCAGCCTGTTCCCCGCCATTTGAGGCCGATATACTGACTGGCATCAAGGCAGTCATGCAAATCTTCGTGAAGACCCTGACGGGCAAGACTATCACCCTTGAGGTGGAGTCGTCCGACACTATCGACAATGTCAAGTCCAAGATCCAGGACAAGGAGGGAATTCCCCCGGACCAGCAGCGCCTGATCTTCGCCGGCAAGCAGCTCGAGGATGGCCGTACCCTTTCGGACTACAACATCCAGAAGGAGTCAACTCTTCACTTGGTCCTGAGACTCCGTGGAGGTGCCAAGAAGCGCAAGAAGAAGGTGTACACCACCCCAAAGAAGATCAAGCACAAGCGCAAGAAGACCAAGTTGGCTGTGCTCAAGTACTACAAGGTGGATGGTGATGGAAAGATCGAGCGTCTCCGCCGCGAGTGCCCAACTCCCGACGTAAGTTATCCGTTATCTGAGATGATATATGAGCAATTTACTAACGTATTTCCAGTGCGGTGCCGGTGTCTTCATGGCCGCCATGCACGACCGCCAGTACTGCGGCCGTTGCCACCTGACCTACATCTTCGACAACGAGAACAAGGCTTAAATGCATTTGTCGGGATCTGGAATGGAGGAAGTAGCTTCTGATATGGTATATGTATCATAGCATATTACAATGCAGTTGTTACCAACCCTAATTTTGTTCATATTTTGCCTCCGTGATTTTGATTGATCTGTTCCGCCCCAACTACCCTGAATATCGGCTCATCCAAATAGCCCAACTACATACAGTCGAATTTATCCGGATTTTATCAAGCTTCCTCTCCTGGGAACCCCTTCTTTAGGTTATCATACTTCGTCTCCGGGAATTCCAAGCAATTCTCCTTCTGATCCAACGTCCCAAGGTCGTTCGCCACAGCCTTGATGATACTCTTGTCGCCCTCACCATCGGCGCTGCTCTCCCACCACATCGCGCCTCCCAAACCCACCTTCTTTATCCAAGCAGTCTTCCTCCTTGAGACCTCTAGTGTGTCGTAGCTAACCATGATCCTCTTCCCTTCATGATAACAATAGCTTCCCAAAGTCTCCTCATCCAATCTCTCGACCGCTCCCTCCAGCGGCAGCTTCTTGAAATCATGCACTCCGTTCTCCCAAGTTCCCTGACCGACGCCATTATACGGCTTCCCGGGTCCATCCGTGTTCTCAAACGCCCGGCCATAAAGAGGCATGCCCAAGACGATCTTGTCTGACCTAACTCCATGTGATGTATAGTAATCTATCGCCTTCTGAGCATTGAACGGGGTACTGGCAGGGTTGATCTGGGATGGGAATAAGTTCGCTTGATGGCCCGCGTTCGCATCCCACGAACCAGCAAAGTCATAGGCCATCAAATTCCAGAAATCCAGGTAGCGGTCCATGCCCGGGAGATCCATGTTGTTGAGGTTCTGCTCCCCAGCGGGAGAGGCAACGGTGAGCTCGAAGTGGAAAGGAGTCGAGAGGGTTGCGCTATAGGCATCAAGAGCGGAGCGGACAGCTTCCAGTAGGAGCACAAAGTGCTGACCCTCCTGGGGAGACTTTGGGTACTCCCAGTCAATATCTAGCCCATCGAGGCCGACGGTTTTGAGGATCTCCACAGCGCTAGAGGCAAACTTCTGGCGCCCCTCAGGAGTAGATGCGGGTGCAGCAAAATTGGAGGAGTAGGTCCAGCCACCGATGGACAAGAGGATTTTAAGATGGCGGTTCTTCTTCTTGAGAAGGTTCAGTTGCTTGAAGCAGCCGTAGATGTTGGTTCCAACATCATTCCAGGAGTCTTTCTCATAATGCTTGTCAGTGTCAGACCAGGGGTCGGTCAAAAAGCTGCGAATATTTAGTAATTATTCTCAAAGATAGCATCTTGCCGCCAATGCGGGGTATAAGCGGCCAGCGCTCCGAGTGTTAACCCGAAGGCATTCAGATGAAGCGGATAGGAAAATGGGAAATAAATCATTCCTTTGGGAAGACTAGTCTTGCGAATATAATTTTTGGGGTATATGCTTTGGAACGTGCGGATACAGATGAAACTGAATACTTACACTTCCCCGCTCTCCGGCCGAACATTGGCGAAGGCGTACAAAACGTGAGTGAGCTTATCTGCTGGAAGGTCCTGGGGATTGTGATTCCTTCCATATATGGCCCCTAACACCGGTCAGCGTATCCTCCGTGAACTATTGTATCTGTAAAACATACAGTTCACAAAGTATGAAACGGTTCTGAAGTCGCCGTTGCCACCCATCTTGACTGGTGTAGATGAGTATTCACCTTTTCTGAAGGGCTCTGGCAAGTAATTTCCAAAAATGGTTACCAAAGTACCAACAAAGAGGGTGAATATGGCAGATATATAAAATACTGTTTTAATTGAGGAAGCCAGCTTGTAGGTGGTGATGGGATGAAGTTGTTTATGAGCTGTTGACGTGGCGGATGTCCACACGAGGTTACTATAGTGGGGGTGTGAGATCTCCACATCGATGATGAGTATTTGAGGCACAGTTTCTTGGCTAATCCCCGCCATGAAACTCCACGCCCAAGTGCAGTTATAAATGAATATTGGATATGTACAGTAGTTTCTCATGCAAACTAACTCGTGTCTATGTTCGTCCGTCTGCAGTCCTTTACGCCATTTGTCATATTTACAAACGCCTTCCATGCTTTGGTCCTCATGGTTGGAAAGCATCATTTTCCAACGATGACCCCAATTATAAAAATATAGTAAAGCTATTGCTCTATTTCTGCTCCCATTCCTGGTTGCATACTTCTCCGAGCCGGCAGCTCTCAATACTATTTGTCGCTGTGCACATCAGGGGGAGGTAGTAGCTTCTGGGTGGGTTCGCTACGAGGTTTCGGAGGCTCGTAGGCCGTTTGTTCTCGTGCTTTCAAAAATTCATGTACTCTCGCGTCTCTGTTGGCATTCATAGCGGCGGCCTCTCTCCGCCGCCTCATAAGATCTTGGCTCATATCCCTATGAAGGGCGTCGATCTGATGCGTCAAACTGGAGGAGAAGTTGTCCACCACCCTATTTTGTCCAACGAACCCGATCGTACCAAATAAGAGTATTAACATCGCAAACGCACCGTTTGAAAAGTATATTGGGTCCTGTTTTTCGCTCCTGTGGTGCCATTTCTCCCAGTCTTCCCAGGTGGCGTTGTATCTTGGACCGCCTGGACCACCTCCGCCGCCGGTGCCAGTACTTGGTGGGGCCCAGCTGCCATGCTGCGAAGCCTTGTTTGCGTCCCCTTGCCATCCTGCTCCATATGCATCGTATGCAGCTCTCTTGCCCGGGTCAGAGAGTATGTTGTTCGCGGCCACAATGAGCCGGTATCGCTCAAGCTTCGTTGATTCCGATATCTCTTCGCCATAGAAGCCGCTGCTCTGGCTGCTCCGATCTGGGTGGTAAATCTTTACCAGTTCGTAGAAACGACGCTTTGAATATGGTGACCCTTTCTTCTGGTTAAAGATCTCGTAGGGTGTAGGTATCGCATTGGGTGAGTTGACCTCAGGCCACGGAATGCTTGGAGGATGCGCATCTCCACTGTGACCATCTGCTACTACCGCATATGCCCGGGGTCCTGTAACTTCCGACGGAGTTATAGAAGTTCTAGTGAAGGAATCGTTTTGTTGGCGAAGTCGCGACGTAGCTGGCGTCGAAGCTCCTGTGGGGGCTCCAATTCCTTTCGCGCATGCTGAAGAGAGAGCAATTCCGGCCTTCTTCAGCATAACTAAACACAGGCCACGACGCCTAGGTTACCTGCGCAACCATTCATGTGGAAAGAGCACGTATAAGGTGGTCAAGAGGGTTGCGAGCGGCTTTGGCAGTTAGTCAAATGCAAAGATAGAATGAAGAACGTCGACGTCGACGCCGTGGAGTCAAGTTGCAGGTAAACTAGTTTGCGGATAGGCCCGGCAAGCCAAGTTCAACGATAACAACGTTGGTTCAACCGCGCCAATGTGGGGTAAAGCTCTTATCGGGATCCCAGCCCCCAGTACCTGAACTCATATACACCATACAACAACCTCTTTTTGACGGCTGGATTATAAGAAGGAAGCAGCACCACAGACAACTTTTACCCTTTTCCCTAATATCAAAGAGACAGAAACTCGCCGTATCTAGACACCATACGATATGAAGATTACATGGGCCTGGAGCGATTTGCGATCCGCATCCATTAAAACACTTCTCAGGGGAAGAATAAACACGGAAGCTCACCATGTTTGACGAACGGTCGGGCCAGGTCTTTGAAGAGCGGATTGCCAAAATCAAAAGCCAAATTGACGCTCGAAATTGGCATAAAAAGACTCCAATATCGCTTTGTCAGAAGTACAGGAGCTCTAATACACCGGCATATAAAAGCTATTGCAAGACAGTCGAACAGAACCGTTCACCTCCAGTTGTAAAAGGCGCCAGGACCTTACTCTACATGTCTATCAATGTCTTGGTGTCTAACCTAAAATCTCTATCACCAGCCACCATGAAGCGCATTCCGCAGCATCTTCTTGAGGAAATTGCCAGGGTAGCTGGAGGGAGGTTCGCTGAGTTGGGTCCTTTGGGTAGTATCCCAGAGGGATTTTTGGATCTTCTCCCAGTTTCTGCTGTCGAAGAAATGTGGACGGCAATTAACCAAAGGTATGTGATGAATAAAACTATGGATATTTTATATTCTACACAGATATATTCTATGTCTATTTGATGTTGACATGGGGCTTACCGTCGACATAGGTCCCACTTGAATTTGGACATTTGGAAGAAGATTTCGAAGAGACTACTCTCCGATGATCATGGCACTGTGAAAGAACTTGGACTTCGTCGCTACCGCCAAAACATCGAATCTCCAGGTCCAGATTTATCATTTTACATGGAACCTCTCACGTCGGCTTCGTTTGACTTTTTGACATCTCTGACAATTACAGCTTGGTATCCAACCTACGATCTGGTAAATCTCGCTGATATTGTTAATCTTGGAAGTTTGCAAATATATGAAACGGAGAAGTCAATGGTTGAGCACAGGCTAGAGAGCTCCCCCGATAGACTTCTGAGAGCTTGGGCCCGGCTCGCGGTCGAAAAGGGCGCCTTTTCTGTTCTCAGAATCCTCAAATTCTATGTGCTTGAAGGCGGCCTCACCGACAGCAGCTTGAGACACTTCAACTCATTTCCGGCATTGGGACTGGTATATCCTGGCCCATCTGGTATGAGCAGAAATGTCTCCGTTCTAGCAGAAGAATGCGGCTGGCAAGCCCTCTCTAATTCACCAAAACTCGCATCCTGGACCCTCAATAACGTCAATGTTGTGGATCCGCAGGATGACAACCGACCCAGCGCCTTTTATGAGAAGCCAGTGTGGCATATACCACGCGAAAATTATGGTGCCAATAATCCAGCAACATGGGATGGCAGCGAAGTAACGACACTACCATCCAAGGATAGAGATGGATTTCTCGCCGCTTTGGAAACCACCAAACTTCCAACCCACTGGTTGTCTGGGACAAAGGTAGGCAGTGGAGAACGACGTATAATCCTAGCTGAGGATTATTTTGATTTTATACAGGGCGAATCGTGGTGTAAGACTGACTGGGACCTATTTTGCGAGTCTTTGTGGAAGTCCAAGTCAAATGCTTTTACCGAGGGAGATGTGTATTGCATCGACCAGTTCAATGGTTTTACTTATCTTCGGCTTGATAGTGATCTCCGTGCTGCTGGAGTTCAAGAGTGCGGGGCGGGTATTGCAAGCATAGGGGATACCTTTAAATCTGTCATCAGCATCGCACCGATAGTTAGCATTCGTCTGGGTCCGAGAAGAATCAGCGACAGGCCCAAAGATCTTACTCGCACTTGGAACTGGCATTTTTTGCGGGCAGACATACCAGATAAAGTGCCAAATACACACCGGCCCACTTCCAATCCACCAGATGTGAAGTCCGCTACTGCGCCGCCGCCATCCAGCAAGCGGCCAGAGAATGGGTCTGGAAGGCAGATGCGCCCTGTAAAAGTGCAGAAGTTTAATGATTTCTTTGGGGCGTTATAGTAGAGAGCACAGAGTGAGTGCTGGTGCGCAAAAATACCCTCAGCATTTTAATATATTTTATTTTAAACGTATTTTTATACATGTTTTTATATTTTATTAGACACTGTATATGGACCATTTTACCTATAATTATAGGAACTTCTGGATATCTATATGTAAGACATGCCTCTCATTTCTACAACAACTTCCTCCCCTCTAGCATGCCGTCAACTATCCCGGAAACCCGGCCCTCGCCACCTTCCTTGCCCTCTGGTCTCTCCGGTTATGATTGGCCACCCTCGCTTTATTCTCGTCCTTCTTCTCTCGCGCTCTATCTGTGCCTTGTCCAGGCGGTCCCGCAACACCACCCCCACCCCCTC
>JPJW01002296.1:0-19542 GCA_000750755.1 Pseudogymnoascus sp. VKM F-4513 (FW-928)
GGGAGGGAACGAACTAGACCTGCCTGCGTACGGGGTTCAACTCCTCCCATCATTTCGTTCCTTCTGGCAGCCCAGCGCCCAGCGCCCGGCAACCCAGCAGCCGCCCAGCGAACATTCAACACATTGGTAGCGCGAACCCCGGCCGTCAATCACTCAATCGGGCCTTGGCACGGATTTTTGCTCTGAGACATTTTACTTTACTACCTGCACTGCACTGCTAAAAAATACTGCAGCACCCGCAACCGAACTCCAGGCTAATGCGCTGCTGCCACTCGTCGGCCACGCTGGCTTCATTCATTCATTCTGGGCCAGGTCCAGAACTCCCCTATCGCTGACTCCATCTTGGGGAAAATCCAGCGAGTGCAGGTCCCGAGTTCTGCCGGGGTACCCCCAATCCCCCTCATCCCCCCTCTGCTCCCCTGCTCCCCATTATTCTAGTCCCAAGAAATCATGCAAAAACGCCTCCCTTCCCTCGCCCTTGGAAAGGGCCCCTCTTCTGGCCCGTGTTTCTCGCCGAGACCCTTCCCAGCGCGGATGGGGCCATTTCGGTTTGATCGTCAGCTAGGCCCATGTCACCGGACGGCGGTGCCTTGAACCCGTCGCCATCCCTGAAGACGGTCTGGTAGAGCGTCGTAACTGCCGAGCTCCATTTCTGCATTGCCTGCAGGCGCTCCTCGTCATCGGTGTCGTCTATCTCCATTGTGCCTTCGTGCTGGTTGATGCGCCCTCTGACCTTCTTATCGACTATCAGGAAGCCGAGAATGTCTTGCACTTCGGGGATCGAGATTTTTAGCTGCTTGGAGATGAACGAGAGCCTGAATCGCGTGTATGGTGCGATTAGCTTCAGCACGGCCTTGGTGCGCATATTTCGTGTCACCTCGTCTATATTTTCTGCAATGAATGGATCGGCAAGCAGGTCGGTGTTATTGTGTAGCACCGACTCATATTTTTGAATGTCGTCCCTCTGGTATGCATCGACCAAGTCAGTCATCGCTGCAATTCTTGCATCGCCCTTGTACGGCTTGGTCTCCTGCGACTCGAACGGGTTGATGTCTGACTTCATGAGCATGGTCGTCAGGACGAGGTACTTCAGCACCTGGATCCGCTGCAGAGACCCAGCTTCGTCGTAGTTGCGGAAGGATTCAAAGAAGTCGCTCTGTGCGTCCTTCCAGTTCTCCTCGCTCATGTGCATCTTACCACCGCATTCTCGGATGATTCCCATGATTTTTGGATGCGGAACTGCGGAGCGCACCTTGAGCGCCCGCTCGTACAGGCGCTTCAGCTGTTTATTATTCTTGGTGTCCGCATACATCTGGATTTCCATTGCGTAAACCTCCAGCGAGTATGTGCCTTTATTCGGGTCGTCTGTCCCATCCTCCCTCTCGCATGCCCTGTGAAGCTCCCGCACCTTCTTCATAAGAGACGTATAATCTTTTCGGTCGAGGAAGAGCTTCGCGAGCTTGATATTTGTCTTTAGCCAAAGCCTTTCGTTGTTGGTGCTCTGGAATGATTCGAGTGTCTGAGAGTAGAAGTCCTCCATGCATTTTCGAGCTTGAGGGTCGTCGGATCCTTTCTCAATATAGTCGAGCATGTTATTTATCGATTTCTCGGAGTAATTTCTCGTAACGGCGGACTTGACGTATGTGAGGAGCTCCTTGTAGTGCTCGACGGCCTTCGTACCCGTTAGCAGAGCTCCATATCATGAGACGAACTGATAAAATAACAATAACATACCTCGTCATATTTCCCAGTCTTAAATTCAAGTTTGATAGCTTGCTTAAGTCCCTTGAAACCCCACTCGCCCTTATCCTGCTCCAGCTTGGGCACCTCCAGAAACTCCTCGATCGCCTCTGCTGGATATTCGGATTTCATCTGCTTCGCATTATAATACTTGTTTTCGATATCGACGTCCCCGTCCTCCTCGTCTCCATCATCTTCGTATTCGAAGTCATACCTAAGATCGTCAGTTGCCTCCGGAGCTTGCGGAGGGGCACATGTCCACCACTTACTCCTCCGCGTCTGAATCCTGCATGAAGTCGTCGCCATCGTCGGACATTTTGCCTGCGAGGGCAAAACAGGTTCCTCTGCAATATAGAAGCCCGGTGTGTAATGTCTATGTTGCAGATCTGACGTGTGGTTTGTAGCGGTGACGAGCTGCTTGTTTGGTGGTTTCCTAAGTGAGGTCGTAAGGCTACCTCACAGGTTGGTCGCTATCGATTGGTTATCGCCTAAAACGTACTAGCGCCATGACCCCAAAGTTTCCGCCTCGCGATATTTGTGGAGCGGGTCTCAGCCTTCCCCTTTATGGATCGCAAGTCTTGTTGCCTCTACCCTTCAACAACAGCAAGAAATAAGCCAACGACCTACGTTCCCCGTGCCCGCGACTACGATCATCGCTGTAGTGGACGATTACTATTTCTATATACTACCAACGCGGTGCTAATCCGACAACACCGCCAAGATGGGTGGCGACCTCAATTTGAAGAAGTCATGGCATCCAGTGCTCATGAGCAATCAGAAGAAGGTGTGGGAGGAAGAAAAGAAAGCGCTGGATGAACGCAAGAAGACCGAACTCCGAATCAAGGAATTGAAGGAGGAGCGAGCGAAGGAAGAGATTCAGCAAAAGCTCGAAGCAGCGGGGAGCCGAAAGCGTGTCGACAGAGTCGACTGGATGTACCAGGGGCCATCGAATGGGCAGTCCGGTACTACGGAGGAGATGGAAGGATACCTCCTTGGGAAAAGGCGAATAGATACCTTGATTAAGGGCAACGATCACAAAAAGCTGGAGAAGCAGGCTTCGGAGGAGAGCTTCATGGCCCTACAAAAGGCGAACACTCTGAAGGATACGGCGGCGAAAGTAAGGGAGGATCCTATGCTGGCGATCAAGAAGCAAGAGCAAGCCGCATACGAAGCTATGATGAACGACCCTATCAAGCGGAAACAACTACTCGCGGTCATTGGTGGAGAGCCGGAGGCGAAGGAGAAAACGAAAGAGAGGAAGCACAGACACCATCACCGACGCCACCACGACGATGCGTCGGATGATAGGAGACACAAGCGCAGAAGGGTGGATGATTCTGAGAGAGACGGGAGAAGCAGCAGGCATCGTCACAGCAGGAGGCGGTCGCGGTCGAGGACGCCGGATTCGAGATCTCGTTCCCCGGATCGTGAGGGTACGAGAAGTGGAAGGAGGCGTGATTCAAGGGACGACTCACCTAGGAGGCGACGCCAAAGATCCGTATCACCTCGAAGAGGGCGGTATTCGAGATCACCATCCCCTCGAAGAAGGAGGCATTCGCGATCGCCAACGCCGCCCCAAGGAGAAGCGGAAGGAGATGCACCTGCTCGGGAGCGGCGCCCTTCGCCTTCGTACCGGTCTCGCAAACTATCCGTATCTCCGCGTCGGAGATCGTATTCCCGCGACCGGTCGGGACCGAAAGGTTATCCTGGCCAACAACCTCGTCGGGATACCTACGGAGATCGAGACTCGCGGCCGGACGGGAACGCAACGGGACGAAACGGGGATAGATCACGGGCGGGTTACAACGCCGGAGCAGCCGCAAGGCCACCATTTAGAGGTGATGATCGACCACGGAATGCTGCACCTGGCCAAACTCAGGAGGATCGGGAGGCGGAGAGGCAACGGAAACTCGCAGCCATGCAGAAGGACGCGACGGCGTTGGACCAAGACCGCGAGAAGCGGCTTGCCGCGCTGGCGGAGAAGGAAAGGATCGATCGTGATGCAGACGAGAGTTCCAGAGCGAAGTCGTCCAAATATAGCGACAGGGCGGATTTCGTGAATGGGATGCATGCACAAGTGGGAAGCATGGGGCTTGCTGATCGTATTGGGAGAGGGCGGCAGGGGCTTCAACGGGATGATTAAACAGGGGCATTTGGCCGCGTGGGACAGCTGGCTTTGTCCTGTTGTATTTTTGGAGGGGGTCCCGTGAACAGTCACTCTTTGGTATGGCCTCGAAATGTGGTATGTATCTATACACAAACAACCTATGGCCGCCGACAGATTATTTGTCGTAGATAGCCCAAAGCATATACAGACACTGGCAACTCGACCAGAATCAAATCATTTTGAACAAGGAGCGATCACCATGCGTAGATCATCAGCCACGTGTGCACCCATGCTGTGCGTCTGAGGCCTCGATGTACAGTACAGTAAGAGCTTGTATTTGAGTAACTGGCGATGACGATGATTTGCAAAACAAGGCCCGCGATGCGCGACGCCCAATATATGATTACCCCGCTGGATTATCCCGCTGGAATCGTGGAAGCCCCAATCAATTTAATTGCCGCGAGAAGAGGCTGCTGCAGGTACGAACACATATGTGGAGAGCCAGATTGAGCAGCTGTGGATTGTGGATTTGGATATAGCACGGATTTCTTGTTAGAGGCAGATCTTGTCGCATAAGTAGAAAGATTCACTTTGCCCCCCCTTCTGCGATACCTGTCATATTCTCTCTTGCACCCTTACATCTCACAATTCTGGCTGTTTGATATGCCACGAACTGAGAAATCTCATATATTTTGCTGTCATGTACACCCTGGCTGTGTTGTCTGTGTTTTGTTTTTGTCTCTGTGGATCTCCTCTCCAACTTTAAGTCGCTGGGCGGCTGTCATTGCCGGCTCAATTGGCCCCGACTCTCCTGTCACTCACTCAATCTCCACGTTCTCGCGTAACAAATTGTATCTGCCGTACCAAACTATGAAAGGTACAACCGACAACCTTGCGACTAAAACTATACTACGTAACCAGTAACCCATCCATATGCCTTCAATGGGACCGTAATCTCTATGCGACCACCTCCACCGCGCTTGCCACCTCTCCAATCTCAAAGACACTCCCAGTCTCCTGTCAACGCCGTCAACGCCGACAACCCGCAAAACAATACCCTTTATACCGCCCAAATACCACACTCGAACCGCCCTCTCATCGTGCTTGCCACGAACAAGCCTCGGACCATTTAGACGACCTCGCTCAATTGAACCATGCAGCTCTGCGGCGGAAGCAAGACGACCCAGCGCAAGCTGGTCCTACTGTACGTTTGAACACGCACGCGCCCATTGCATTGCGCGACTCCAATGCGAGCGAGGGAATGCGATCATCGAGGGCAAAATACTGATTGCGATTACAGGGGCGACGGCGCAAGTGGCAAGACGTCGTTGCTAAATGTCTTCACGCGAGGGTAAGAAATCTGCATGTGCAAATCGCCAGAATAGGAGTTAACGACCACACCACAGATACTTCCCGACGGTTTACGAACCGACTGTCTTCGAGAACTACGTCCATGGTATGCTACATCGCGCACACCCTCATTATCCCCCTCCTCCCAGCTAACCCAATTCTCCCCCCAGACATCTTCGTCGACAATGTGCACATCGAGCTCTCCCTCTGGGACACAGCAGGGCAAGAAGAATTCGACCGCCTCCGCTCCCTCTCCTACGACGACACCCACGCCATCATGCTCTGCTTCTCGGTCGAATCCAAAGACTCGCTCGAAAACATCGAATCGAAGTGGGTCGGCGAGATCGCCGAGAACTGCCCGGGCGTCAAACTCGTCCTGGTGGCGCTGAAATGCGACCTCCGCGAGAACGACGACACCGCCGACGAGGCCGAGACCGTAACCACCACCATCGACGGCCAGCCCGTGCGCAGGGAGAAGAAGGAGTGCATCACGTACCAGCAGGGCCTTGAGGTCGCGAGGCGCATCGGCGCCCTGAGGTACCTAGAGTGCTCGGCTATGCGGAACCGCGGGGTCAATGAGGCCTTCACGGAGGCGGCGAGGGTGGCGCTGTCGGTCAAGGGAGTGGGTGGGAAGGACGACACGAAGTGCGTGGTTATGTGAGGTGGTGCGCGCGCGCGATGGTTCGGGGTTCAGCGAGGCGTATATGGCGTTGGTGGATAGGTTGAGCGCCGTCCATGCTTATGTGCTGGTCTTTTATTATTACTACTTCTTATTTTCTTCTTCTTCTTCGACGCCGTTTCTGCTCCGCCGCCTGTCTGCCTGCCGACTTGGTTTGTGAGGAGGCGCGGGGGAATGGTTGTTGTTGCGCCCAGGGTTTGCGCCTTGGGGGGCTTCGTTTTTTTTATATGGCGATTACATATCCGGACCAAAAAGACATATGCTAAATAATTACGGGCATTTGCATATATTGGAAGATATAGGATCTTGGCAGAGGCTATTTTCTGGGTGGGGAGGGAGGCAAGATATGAGGGGAGCCGGGGTTTTCGTCAAAGTTTTGTTACTGCTACTGTATTTGTATATGGGGGCCTTTGTATATGGGCTCGCAACTGACTTATTGGTTTATAAAGCACTTGTAGACTTACGGATGTGGGTGGCTAGCTAGCTGGCCATTTTGGGACTTTGAATTTTTGATCTATACAATCTAAACCCTCGTGAATATACGATGTAACGCCTTCTATAGTTTTTGATCGTGTATCATAAAGAGCGCTCCAAACTCCCCTAACCAAGCAGCACCAAGACAGTCAACCCATCTATTTGGAATCTGTAGGCAGCTTAGGATGGGTAGTATCTTCCTTTGACTCCGACGACGTTATTTCAGCCGGCGTTGTTTCCGGCGACGTCCCTTTATCCTCCACCGGTATACTAGGCGTACTTGCATTCTCCTCCACCTCTTTCATCGGCGAAGCTTCTAAATTCGATTTTTGAGCATCCGCCTCTTCCACTGTGGAACTTACTAAGTTTGTGTCGCCCGTTTTACCACCTCCCGAGACCAGCTCACTCCTCTTGTCCTCGGCCCGCGTCTCCACGTCCGACGTCTCCTTGTCTCGTCTCTGTGCTATTCCACCATCCGTTTGTGACACGGCCTCGACGGGAGCTCCAGCAGCCGATTTCTCAGAAAGGTGCTTCTCGAGCCAATTCTTATGACCATCCGAGAGCTTGAGAGCGTGGTCAACCTCGCTCGTTAATTTCTCAATCTCGTCCTCGAGCGCCTCTTGCTGGGCAGCTGGCGCCACGGGCTCCCTTGATGCTGTGGGGCCGCCGACCTCTTTGTAGAGAGCTTCGAGCTCGTCTCGCCAGCCTAACTCGTCTGCTAGCTTTCGGACCTGGCTATCGCAGTCTCCAAGCAGAAGGACGTCGTCAGGTCTGCCACCTAGGGACCCAACCCTCTCCATGTTTAGTAAGACCCTTGGGGTTCCCTCGAGCGCCATATCGGGCAGCGATGCGAAGGGGTGAACGGTCAGGCTCGTTCCGATGATAATCATAAGGTCTGCCTGCGACGGGACATGTGTGTTCATGTGGAATCTCTGGGGTAGAGATTCCCCGAAAAATGTGATATCAGGCTTGACAAGCCCATTGCAGGCCTGGTCTTCGCAGTACGGGATGTCCCCCGATTTGACGAACTCTGCCATAAATTCGTCGGGGTATTCGGTCTTGCAATCGATGCACCGCTGGGAGGCGAAGCTGCCGTGTGCTTCGACTACCTTTTCTGATGGGACTCCTGCCGCACGCTCGAGGCAGTCTATGTTCTGCGTGAACAGCATGTGCAGCTTCCCCTTCTTTGCCAGCAGCGCAATAAACGCATGTGCCACCGTCGGCTTATATTTCCCCGGGTATAGTTCCTGCGCGAGCATATAAAAGGGCGCTGGGTTTTCGCGGAAGAAGGAGATATCGAAGACGGCCTCGGGGTAGGGCAGGTTCAGCCGCGCAAGGTTCGAGTATAGCCCTGTGTCTGGGGAGCGGAAGTCGGGGATCCCTGCACTCGTTGAGATGCCGGCGCCGGTCAGGACGACTATGCGCCTGACTTTGTCGGACTTGAGGTGCTCGGCCACGGAACCAATGGTGCGATCTTTCAGCGTCCTGGTGGGCTGGGCCTCGTCGACCAGCTCCTCGTGGGAGGAATCTTGCCCCATTTTTGCGCTGGGAGCGGGGTCGTTTTGGGGGGAATGAGGGCGGCGAAGTCGTGTGCTTTCGAAGCAGTGGCTCTTGGAAGTTCGACTTCTATATAAAGACAAAGAAGTCGGGCTGGAGTAATATTTTGTCGTACACGTCAAACCCAACCCTCAAAACCATAAATATATATTATCCTGCAGCCTGATTCATTGGTTAACGGCGGGCCTATTTTTTGGTGGGGGGTAAAGCGGGAGAGTGGTGGTACATGGTTACTTTGTAGAGATCATGGTAATCCCCCAAACGCTCGGACCATTTTATGGCCTGGGCTTGTGCTCTGGTTTGTTAGGCTTTTGTGCTCTACGGGTCAACGTTAAGGCCACTAACGCACTTTTGCCGTAAGCGCCCACTTGGAAGGGAACTTTGGGTGGTGGTAGTCGTGGTAGTTGCTCTGGCCTAGCGATAGTAAACCCCTAAACAATTTTAAGTTTTAATTTCACGTAAAGACGTAAATATGTAAATATTTAGAGACAATAGATGTAGAGTTGAAGCTGTATTTCCCATTTATCTCAAAGCGCGATCAGCTTCGGTCACCTAACATGAGAAATTGATCACACGTATGTCTTTGTGCAGTACTTGTCGTGCAGGTACTTGTTCTACAGCTTTGGTCGCCTACCAACAAGTCTTGGCGAACCTCCTCACAGAGTGAACAAGTGGAGCGACACTACTCCCGTACATCAGACAAATAAATATCCCATCGACAACAACACCCCCAGCGACAACTCTGCTGCTAGAAGACGCGGCTCAATCCTCGCACTGACTTCATCGACTCGTGCACTCGACGCTATCGACTCCGTCCCGACGTTCGCCCCCACCCTCGTCGTTACCGTCGCACGATAGCCCCCCTGGCTGACCAAGAACGATCTTCCTCGAATAGCCTCATCTTTTGCCTCCCCATCGCGGCTCAAAGACCAAATCGAACTCGTATATCGCTGTATCCAAGACCGCATCTGTATATCACATCACCCGAGCTTCAAGACGGCATTGCTGGGTCTCCGACGACGACGCGAATGAGAAGGACCGTGGTCACACGACAACGCGCCGGAGGAATCTTCTCCTAGGATATACCTGTCATTACACTCTCTCGATAGGAGCACAGATGACGGCAGTTGCGAATCCACCGAGTTTCCAGCAACCACTCAATCGGACGCAATGGAGTTCTAATGGTCAAGGAGCCCTCAATTCTATGAACCCCGACGAAGTCGCTCGAATGTTCATGCCGCGAAAGAGTGTACAGCGCGCCAATTCATCATCTTCTCTCTCCTCTAACTCGTCGACCTCGTCTTCGAGTACGTCCACGATGTCGAATACCTCCCAACAATCGACCGGCACGATAACTCCCGTGAGTGACGTCGGTACGTGGTCGAGCACGGGAACGCGGAAAAAGCCACAAAGAACTGGGCCATGGCCTGTGAGCAAGTCAGAACCGGTATCCGGAGTCACTTCGGCGCGTCCCCAGTCGATTCTTGCTCCAAATGGAACCTCTGCTGCGTCGTCCATATCGTCGATGCAGCAGCAACAACACTCTGTGCTTCCTTCAAACCTCCAAACACCGTCTCAACAACAAAATGGAGCCCGAGCCGGTGCACCCCCGAATGACGGAAACCCTGTATTATATCTATTGTCGATGAATGGGACGTTTGAACGCAAAACTATCACTGTTCCGTATTACCCAGACAATTTACGTATTGGTCGACAAACGAATGCGAAGTCGTCTCCGACCGCCAGCAATGGATTCTTTGACTCCAAGGTCCTATCAAGACAGCATGCAGAGATCTGGGCAGATAGAAACGGCAAGGTCTGGATTCGTGATATCAGATCCTCGAACGGGACGTTTGTCAATGGTGCCCGGCTTTCACCCGAGAACCGAGACTCGGAACCCCACGAACTTCAGACCCAGGATCACCTCGAGCTGGGAATTGATATAGTGAGCGAGGACCAGAAGACGGTAGTCCATCACAAGGTTGCGGCAAAGGTCGAGCACGCTGGTTTCCTCGGCGCCACGAATAATGTCCTGGATATGAACTTTGGCGATCTGGACCCTGCAAATGGAGTCCTCATGCTTCCCTCGCAGAATGGAATGATCAGAGGCCGAACGAACAGTCAAGGGTCAATTATGAGCAACGGGCGTGCACCAGGCCCGGCAGCAATGCAGGCCGCGCAACGTCCAATGAACTTCTGGTTAACGCCTGTGACGACCGAGCAGATTATGAAGAGACTAACAGTGGGTATACTCCTATTTTTACTAGATCTAAGCTAATCAATAATCAGAATGAGGTGAGGCAAGCCAAGCTACAGAATAACGACCTGTCTCGCACCGAGTCGTTCCTGGACACCTTGGTTACGCAGCAAATGTTCAAAGAAGAAGAGAAGCCCGAAGAGCCCATTAAGCCCCTCCAGCCCAATGGAGTTTCATTTAAGATTGATGCAAAGCCGCGTTTCTCCGACCCGCCTGCACCACCACCACAGCAGCCGCTGCCGGAGAAGCCGGATGCGCCTCGTGTACAGACATCTGAGACGTCTTTGAAGCGCTCAAATACTGAACGGCCACGATCTGCAACGTCAGCCTCTCCAGTCAAAGAATCCCCAAGCCAGATTATTGCTCTCATAGAATCGCTAGAATCGGCAAAGAGAGAGATTGATGAGCAGAGTGAGCGGATGCGCAACCTAGAAAAGATGCTTCACGAGGAGCGGGAGGCAAGGCAGGCCGCCGAGGAATTAGCGAAGAGGCTCGAAGAGGAATCAACCAGGATACATGTGAATGGGTTTGCCAAGGGCGGCTCTATAGTCGAAGAGGCGTTTGAACCACCGAAGGAGGTCGCGCCAGAGGTCGTTGGTCTGGCATCTACAGTCGCAGGAGAGGCCAAGTCGACTGCCTCGAGCGCTGAAAATGTGGAGGCGTCTACGAATATTCTAAAGGAGAAGCTGGAACTGATGATGGTTGAAATGAGGGAAATGAAGTCGCAAATGGAGACTTATAGGCAGCGCGCAGAGACTGCAGAAACAGAAAGGGATGATGGCAGGAAGTCATTGGCAGAGATGGTCGAGAAGATCAGAGCGGATGAGCAGGCAAGACACGAGACCGCTGAACGTGCCAAGGCAGCACTGGCTGCCGCGAATGTAGCGGCCTTGTCAACTGCCGAGCCAGAGAAAGAGGCAGAAGATCTACCGCCGGCGACAAAAGATATTGGCCAAAACGGCGCCGCATCGACGACACATACAACAAAACCTCCAGAGAGCCAGCCTTCCATCGCGCTACAACATCACACCAGCGGCCAAGATCAACGACTACTCGAACACTCAGCACCCTACGCGTCCATGATTGGTGTCGTTCTTCTCGGCATGGGATTGATGGCGTACATGAACGGGTGGCAGAAAGGCGAGCGATGATTCTTCAAAGTATTTTGAGCCACAACAAATTCACGTAATCGAGCCGGCGTCAAAGCATTCATTCATTAGCACGGCGAATATTTCCTTTGTCATGATTGTTTTAAAGCATGCACGCGTGCATTGCAGGTTCGGCGTTTTAGGGGACGGGCCGGAGCACGGTCCGGCGCGTTCCGGGGTTTGTTTTTTTCTCTCTTTATAAGTCTGTGAATATACTGGGAGTGGATATAACAGTAGGGCCTACCTTGTCGGCGTGTTTGGGGAGGGAGGGGGGTTTATACCTGTTAGTTGGTTGGGGGCAACGTAGATAATTGATGTTTGTTTTGGAAGCCCTTTGCAGAAACTTTCGCTATACTGCTGCTGGGTCCTTTGGATGGGTGGCAAGGCGGCGTCCGTAGCATATGGAATTTGATTGTGATCCAAAGATCTTTTCTGGAAGGAAACCGTAGCCGTGACCTGACCCGTTGTTGTGAACCTAATGTTGTGCGTCAAACGCGCGAGACACATGGCAGCGGGCCGGAGCGTAATTATTGCGTTCTCGGCCTTCTAGTCGGCCTTCTGGCGACAACATCTCCATGGGGAAACAGTAGGCCGGGGGGGGCGGGTAGTATTTTTAGTGCAGGTCCCAGACAGAGATAGACCACGCGATTTGAATGATACGATTGACTAAAGCCGGGCGACAGACAGAACACCAGTGTATTTCTTGAAACAATGCTTGTTCTGACGAGCAGACCCCCCACTATGCATGGCTGCGTGATATTTCTATTTCAGACGACGAGCCAATGAAGTGGGCAGTGTGTTCCGCAGGCCCATAACGCCAGTGGAACATTTTCGATAATCAGTGTGTGCAGCGATGGGGGCGATTGGACGGCCAAAAAAGCCCTGTCAGACACCCCCTCGTGGGTTGCTTGACCAGCGGCGCAATGCAATCCTTCGCGCGGCCGGCCAGCATGGCAGGCATACTCTAATCGCGGGGTCCATGTTTCGCACCCAAGGCTGAGGATAGCGGCTGAGCCAGGTCGCGGTGTTTTGGGCCCATGCATAATACAGTAGTAGTAGTAGTAGCATATAAATAAATTGAATAAGTATAGGTGGGTGTGCTGAGTGTGTGCACACACTCTTATCACACATCTTTTATTCCCCCGCAGTGCAGTGCAGTGCCTGTGCGTGATTCCCGACATCATGGCTGACCATCGCGTCAAGGCGTTGACTTATCGCGTTGAGAATATCCCGCCGGGAACCTCGAAGGAGGAACTCGTCGAGAAGTACTTCTACCGCGAGCACCAGGACGATATCAAAGTCAAGTCTCTGTGCCCCTCATGCGACAGCGTTGATCCGGACGAGGACGACTGGACAGCCACCATCTTCTTCCGACCCCGCGATCCGGAGAAGGGAGAATTGCGCCTTGCGAACGACGATACCTTGACGCTCTCAAAGGAGTTTTACGGCTTCACCCCTCTCTATGTGCCTCCCAAGGAAAAGGGCCCCGTTGCAGCAGAGTGAGTTTTTTGTTGTTTCCCGCGCCTGCCGCGTCTCCCCCGCAAACCGTCGCTGTGCTGAGCTGACATGCTCCCAGTATCATCGCCATTACCGGCCTGGGTGGCCACGCTTATGGGTCATGGAGCCATTCCGACGAGCGCATGTGGTTGCGCGATTACCTACCCAAGGACGCGCCGAATGCGCGGATCTTGACGTATGGATATCAGTCTGCGTTGCAGAGCGACTCTATCAGTGTGTTGGAGGATCATACGAATAAATTTGTTCATAAGCTTGTTGATATGAGAGATGCGTCTGAGGTTAGTGAATCAACCAATGCGGTGCACCTTGGGAGCTGTACTGACGTATCTATTACAGTGTGAAAGCAGGTGTGTGATAGCTATGGCACAGCAGAACGAGTGATAAAATGCTGACTACGAAAGACCTATAATATTTGTGGGACACAGTTTAGGATGTCTAATTATCAAGAAGGTATGCGTCGAGCCTCAAAAAATCCTGTGTATTTTGATCACTTTCTTACTGAAGCAGGCACTTACTGGCATTGGCCCAATGGGCATGTAAGTTAAATACCCGTTTATAGCACACGGTGCTGTGATGGATATGCCATTGACAAGTTTTAGTCCAATGTCCCGCCTACCAGTCCGCGCCATCATCTTCCTGGCTGCACCCCACAGGGGACTCAATATCGACGCACTGCAGACGCTGGTTATGGGCCAGGCGACTGAGGGCATGATAAATGAGCTCAAGGACAACTCGCCAACGCTGAGGGAACTCACCAATAGGTTCCGAGACATTGTAGAGGACAATATCGACGTCTTAACATGTTACGAGCAAAGGCCCACAAAGACTGTGGTCAAGGTATGTCACAGATGGATGTGCAAAGTTCTCACAAGCTGAATTAGATGCAGGGCGCCGATGGTGTATGGAGACGAGAGGGCCCTCCTGTGATAATGGTTGGACCAAATTCGGCACGACTTGACTACAGAAAGGAGAAGTGTGTATCTGTTGACTGTGACCACTCTCAAATTGCAAAGCTCAAAAAGGGAGAGGGTGGAATATACCCTACTGTCAAATCCGCCATCAAACATGGTCTCGTGAGCACCGCTAGGATAGTAGCGGGGAAAGATGTAAGTTTTGAATACCCCCGTGGTGGCAAGGTAAGCCATCTAAGATTTCTTAAGTTCGTATTCTATAAAGCGAAAGGGAACTGATACCAAACTAGGACTTGACACATGCTGGTTCGGGAGCTTTGTCAAATTATATGCACGCCATCCCTCCGCCGTACTTCCAAGGCAAAATCGACGCTGCCCAAGCACCGTATATACCTCAGCAACAGCTCCCGACCCTTGCTCCTTACCCAGACCGACATGTGGCCGTAGAGCGTGCGACAACCCCGACCTATGATGCCAGCCACTTCATTCAACCAGAAGCCCAATCACCTCCAACGCATAACCGCGGAAAGAACCATGCCATTAGCAACCAGTATCTGTCAGAAGCACATGGCAAGGCAGATGATATTGCCAATGTAGTGCCTGATATCTCAACCTTGGCAATTTCAGAGCCATCACCGCCTCAAGCCCCAGTCTTCTTGGACAAAGCCGAGGTCACTGTGGAGGAGGATATGGATGATGAATATGAAATTGACGCCGACCACGCCCCGGCCACTGCGATATGCAGTCGGTGTGACGACAGTATTCCAGACTCGACATTCCACTACTATTGTTACATGGCGGTCAATAATCAATCTGGAGACGATGACAGCGACAAAGACAAAGCGGATGAGCACAAGAACACTATAGTGTGCCAGTCCTGCGCTGCCAGTGACCCCAATTGCGAGATACATAACTCACTGCTTGTCAAACGAGGCGTAAAGCCTCATGAAGCCCTCGAGCCATTCCTGCCATACATCGAGACAGAAATACTGAGGTCGGATAATAGCCTTATTCGCGCGGTTAAGGAAAACGATTTGGAGAAGATTGGGCGTCTGACGAACAACCCTAAACTTCTCACGGGAAAGACTTATGAGGGATGCACTCCTCTTGTTCTGGCGGTCCAGCTGGGGCTTGATGATGCCGTTAAGGTTATGCTTGACAATGGAGCTTCGCCAACTGAGAGGGACTCTACAGGCTTTACGCCCCTCTTCATGGCAGTCCAGTACAATCGATTTAAGGTCGCCAAAGTCCTGCTCGATGCTGGTGCAGACGTCGAGGACACTGGGGGTCAATCATCCGCATTACACCTGGCAGCCGCAAATGGAAGGCCGAGGATGATACAGCTCCTACTCAACAGACAGGCTCCTATCGACGTCTCATTCCCAGGTTTTGGTACACCCCTCCATCAGGCCGCTCAATTAGGGAACAACGAATGCGTGAAGATTCTCCTCGCCGCAGGTGCCGATCCAAACGCAATGGCCAAGAGCGGAGCCACTCCCCTGAAATGGGCCGCTCTCAAGGGCTACGGCGACGTCGTAAAGACGCTGCTTAGGAATAAGGCAATTGCCTCGCACATTGGAACAGATGGTGAAACCCCAATTTTCTGTGCTGTGGATGGCGGACACGAGGGTATATGCTCGGACTTGATTGATGCTGGCGCAGACTTCATATCCGAGGTCGCACGTCCGGTAATGACTCCTCTCGGTCATGCGGCACGACTTGGCCGTCGGAATATAGTAAAGCTACTATTGAGGCGCGGGGCCCCAGTTGATGGCATAAGTGATGAGAACACACCCCTGGGCTCTGCGTCAGTGGAGGGGCATCTTGATATCTGTCGAGATCTCATTGAAGCCGGCGCAAATCTCAACGCTACATACGGGCCACTATCAACGAGCCCAGTCGGATTCGCTGCGAAATTTGGATATGAAGAGATTGCTGAGCTCCTTCTCAGCCGTGGCGCGAAAGTCGACATCAACGACAGTGACGGCCACCCCCCCATCTACGTCGCGGTCGTCACGGAGCACGTTAGGGTGTGTAAGCTTCTCCTCGCATTTGGTGCGGATGCAAGGTTCAAGACCGCAGACACACTAAGGACTGTGTTGGCAATTACCACTATTGACGGGAACCTCTCCATGGTCAAGCTACTACTAGAATACCACGCCGACCTCGATGATCCCGATACCTACGGATGGACTCCAATAGGCCATGCAGCATTCAAGGGATTCACCGACATCTGCCGAGTCCTCATCGATGCCGGCGCAAACCTCGATCTCCTTGTGTCGGGGAAGACGGCACTGACGGAGGCTGCACGTGCGGGTCACCACGATATTGTAGAGATGCTGTTGGCGGGAGGAGCGTGGGGTATGCCGCCGCCGGCGTATAAGGGGAAGTGGAAGAATTTGGAATTTAAGAGCGAGGTGACGCCTTGGAAGAGGGAGGAGATTCTACGGACTCTTCGTGCGGCGAAGCATATGTAGAGGGGGCGGGGGGGCTTGGGATGGCGATGACCAATTTGATGTATTTAAAGCTACGGCTGATATTGGTGGGGTATTTAACGTTTATGACCATTTATACTACTGTTACTAAGTTTGTCCTTATTATCATTTATGGGCAATAATTGGAGACTATGTGAGGGGAAATATTGATGCCTTATTTGTGGCATTGTTTTCTGATAATAAATCCATAGAAAGTTCCACCTCGTCCCCAGAAATAAAGCAAACCAACTGCCGGCACGGAGCCGTACCTCAAATAAGCAAATACGCCCAGCCCTCAACCTTGATTCCTCTAGGCATCTCATGGGAATGGTGGCCCGTACAAATCCTCTGCGCTCTTACAGTCGCGGTTCGCATACACGATCACACAGCGTAGTAAACGCCACAAAGTGTGTGTCTCGGCCACAATAATGGGCATTGTCATCATGCGCCCAAGGATAAGATTACCATCCCTTGAACCGACCCATCAAACGCAATGGCTACTCCCACAACCTTATCGTACATGGAGCCGCCTTTCTCCTTTAAGCGCAAATGCCCACGCTAATGGGGCCGTGCACCCCAATGCTAGCTGAGGGATCAACTGTCTCGGGCAGGATTTCAGTAGTTCCTCAAGGGACTGGTTGCCGTGGATTTGGTCACTAATGTCTAACCCGAATCATAATGGGATTGTCGACTATGGAAATGTCTTGAATCAGCTCAGCTGTTACGAAATCCAATATCTGCCCATGGCGCCTTAGGTGTGACCCCCCAACAGTGAGAACTATACCCAGGTATATGCCGGATTGGGACAATGCGATAGAACTCTCAGGCGCAGTTTGAAGAGAGGGAGAAAGGGGAGGGGAGGAGAAAAAGTATATGAAGGAAATCTCCCATTCATCTAAATGTTATTATCTAACTCTTAAACCTCTCTCTGCAGTCGTTACAGCGACCCTTCAGCCGTGTGCTCGTACCAAAACCACCTTGCCACACTATCAGCCCTCTACCGCGTGAGTTCTTTTTCTTTCCTCCGCACAGGTAACTGTACTAACGCCCACAAAGCCATCATGCATTTCACCTGCGCTGCTCTCCTCCTCTTGCTTACTCCCGCCACTCTCGCCGTCGCCATACCAAACCACTATGGCGGATTAGACATTGATGACAATGCCATCGTCCGCCGCGATGACACCTTTGGCCTGTCTGACGCACCCGTTGCGATCGTCAATGACGTGGTTGAGGCAGGAGAAGTTTCCAGTCGGGCTCCCGAGGAAGCAGAGCTGCCAGCCGACTTTGTGGCGGCTGTAGCCGCCGCCATCGCCAAGAAGGACTCCATCGTTCCATCAGTACCGACAAGTAGCATCACCAGCCGGCAATTTGACCTGAGGATGGAGCACCTAAGACCGATACTATCTGCATACCTTGCCCCATACCTTGCCCCGAGAGTAGGTGGTGATACCAAAGAATTAATCGATGTAATTCTCAAAGTAATAATTGCTGTATCCAATCTTATCTCAAAGTTGGAGTAAGCGATCGACGCGGTTTAGATCAGTCAGGAAGTGAAGTGTCCAAAACAGTCACTCGGTGGTGGACGGAGCCCTCGACATCTCAAAAAAAATTGTCAAAGGGAACCCGAGGTCATGGTGGAAAGGATGCGTGAGCTGGTGGTGATTCCGCACTTTATGAGTTCTGCGCACTCTTAATATATTTTCTTCGCGTCAAGAGGGACGTCTTTGGAGACATGGAGCCGGGGAGAGATGGTGGTATTATTACATCTCTTCCTATTTCAATAATTTATAGTTAGCTTAGTCGTAGCTATACACCCCCTAGCTGGGGCATCCCATAATTCATAATCCACGATTTTTATTGCATTTATGATATTTCTTTCTTTCTTTTATTGGGTCACCGCGCTTCTCGACTATGGCCCGTCCTCGACTGTGTAACAGCCACCCCTGTTTAATAGCCACCCTTGTTTAATAGCCACCCCTGCTTTTGAGACCAACGTCGACCGCGACGTCAGCATCAATGTTGCCGTCAATATTTCCACAGCCGCCTCGCTTCTCAACTATGACTCCGTTGTCAACGGTGAAGCAGCCACCGCGCTTATCGAGATCAATGGCAGCATCAACGTCGATAAGACCGCAGCCGCCTCGCTTCTCAACTATGGCCCCGTTCTCAACTGTGTAGCAGCCGCCTCTCTTGGAGGTATGAACTTTGCCAATCTCGTCGATGTTGTTGATAATTTTCCAGGGGTCCTCCAGAGTGTCATCCCTATCGCCACAGCCTCCGCGCTTCTCTACCACGACCCCGTTCTCGACTGCGTAACAGCCACCTCTCTTGTTGATATCAACGTCGACCGCAACATCAGCATCGATGGCATCCTCGATATTTCCACAGCCGCCGCGCTTCTCTACCACGACACCGTTCTCGACTGTATAGCAGCCGCCTCTCTTGGAGGTATGAACTTTGCCAATCTCGTCGATATTGTTGATAATTTTCCAGGGGTCCTCTAGCTTGCCATCACAGCCTCCGCGCTTCTCGACCACGACTCCGTTCTCGACTGTGTAACAGTCACCTCTCTTTTTGAGACCAACATCGACCGTGGCATCAGCATCGATGAGATCCTCGATACCACAGCCGCCTCGCTTCTCGACCAGGACGCCGTTCTCAACTGCGTAGCAGCCGCCCCTCGGTTTAAGATCAGCGTCGATGTCTGCATCAAGATCAATGAGATCCTCGATATTGCCACAGCCGCCTCGCTTCTCGACCACGACATCGTTCTCAACTGTGTAGCAGCCACCCCTCTTTTTGAGATCAACACTGACTGGGATGTCGGTGGCATCCTCGAAATCTCCAGGGTGAGTAATCGGCCTCAGTCTCTCCATCATGGCGGCATCAGGGGTAATAGGCCCATTTGGACCGTCGTCGATAAGGCGAGCAAACTCTTCCATGAGCTCGGGTGTGACAGTACGCTCATTCAAAACGTGAGTGGGTGGCAGTGACTGTCTGAGCTTGTCCAGGACCTCAGGGTCAATATCAGTCCGTCCAAGAATATTAGACCCTGGAACTCCGTCGCTAAGCCTTTTCAGAACCTCGGGGTCAATGGGAGCACCCTCCGGCAAACTATTGATGTACCTAATGATCTCGATAAACTCGCCGATATCAGCTGGTGCTTTTTTATTTGGATCAGTCTGACCGGTCGGAGAATCAGGCGCTTTCAGTGACTCTATGAGTCTTTTCATAGTCTCGGAGTCAATAGGGGAACCTGCCGGCAAACTTTTGATGTAATAAATGATTTCGATAAACTTGCCGATATCAGTTCGTGCTTTTATATTT
>JPJW01002299.1:0-22111 GCA_000750755.1 Pseudogymnoascus sp. VKM F-4513 (FW-928)
CCACAAGCCACTCACTGCTGCCCCCCCGTCCCATATCTATGGCTTGCTTTAGTCTCCTTGTTCCTCTTCCAGAATACTTCTTTCTAGTTTCTCCGAGATCTCAATGTCTTGATCTCCATGTCTGATATATTCGTTTTGGACACAAGTTTCAACTATTACTTCAAGATTCCCGAGTGTAACTCTAGAAGAGCTATCACTATCATCATGACCGCAAACAATTTTCAAAACGTCCGACAACGTTTCAATGACTCCCCTCTTCATGATCTGGAAATGCACGTCCCGGAGCCTCCCTTTTATACCCACGGTTCTTGTTCTTTTCTTCAGGACAGTCTTCAACAATATCAGCAAGATCACTATTATATGACTGAGCAAAGCTCGCCATCCAACGGGCTATTTCGCCAGGACTCGCCAATGTCGCCAGATATGAATTCCTTTGGGCTCGGCGTTCCAAATTATGCCAACACGTCTCATGGAGGCTATTACTATGATTATACCAACAACCAGAATGCGGACGTCTTCTACGATGGCACAAGCAGCGCAACGGCTTGTCCAAGGAATCACCAACAATCATACAGCCCAAAGATGGTAGATGGTCTTGGTCTTTCAGATCAGTCCTTGCAATGCCCGCTGCGTGATACGGACCAGAGCCTTCATAGAATGGGAAACTCAGGCGGCTTTTACAGAAGACAAGTTTCACTGTCCCGGACACCTTCATTGCCAGATGCCGCATCTTGCAGGGCTGAAGACGATGCCGAAGACGACGTTGCCTCGAATACGGAAGACAACAAAGCAGGGGAGCCTTACGCAAAGCTCATCCACCGTGCCTTGATGGGCGCACCGAGCCATTCCATGGCACTGCAGGAGATTTACCAGTGGTTCATTGATAACACTGAGAAGGGGTCCTCGTCTGGCTCTGGCTGGCGCAATAGCATACGGCACAATCTGTCAATGAACGCAGTAAGTTATCACCTCTTGAAATTACAATCTGTTTCATTATACTCATCTATCATCCAGGCCTTTTGCAAAACAGACCGCACAGTTGACTCGCCATCTGATACACCCGCAAAGAAGACGTCTGAATGGGTCCTTGCAGATTGGGCCATCACGGACGGTGTCACTCCTACAACCCGCTATCGCAAGAACACATCAAAAAAGTCAGCACGGCCAGACTCGCACTCCGCCATGAACGCATCACGCCAGAACGCAGGCAAGAAAGGCGGAAGCATGGCCAGTCGCACGAAGACCCTGCGGATGGCTCAAGGACGCAGCCTAGGCTTCGATGGGCAAGCTTTGCGAGCGCGAGATGCTGAGAGGGACAGAGAGGCGCGCAGAGAGAGGAGGAGATATCACCAGTTACGCACTATGGCAACGCCACCGCAGGAGGATTTGGAACAGCGTTCGTTCTCACCTACGACACCAACAGCCGCAGCCGGGATGAACGTCGCCAATCCGTACTACTTCAAGGATTCGTCCTTTGAAGGCATGGATGTGGCGGTGTATGATATGGGACATGTACAGGGTGTGTATACAGGGGATGATGGGCCGGTGTTTACTCACAATGGGATACCCAGCTTTGACGGTGAGGGATTATGGCCGGGGATGCATGGGTACTAGTGATGTAAGGTGGAGGGCACGAAAGGTGAAGTGTGGGAGAGGCTGCGATGTAATCGCGTGATAAGATCAACGGAGGATGTCTGGGAGTTTGGGGTGTTGGGCGCTGGCTTTTGGGGATTCTGGTGGCTTGAACAGTGGCAACCCTCACGACTACCGGGGTGTGGGGGCCTTCGCAAGTCGAAGGGTCCGTGTTGATAATGATCCTGGGCTGGGAATTTGGAATTCATAGATCGTAACTTTAGGGTGTGCTTGACGCACTTTGTAGGAGAACAAACGGCATTGTCAACCCGGCTTACTCGCATCTTGCACGGTGATAAGTCTCACCTGTACCCGAGTTCACAGGTCGTGCGTGCGTGCAGTTGGCCCAGCCGCCCCCATATCCAGCAACCCAACAACCAACAACCTTCACGTAGCGTGCATACGCCAACCTCCCCTGCCCCTGTCAGAGCGCAGATCTTAGATCGTTCCGCCATTGTGAAAGGAGGCCCTCTCGGTGCATCTCTAAAAGCGGGAAAGCCGCGCATCTCGCAGACGCCATCTCGCCTTCATGTGTCACTGTTCGACCCCCAAGGTGCGAGTACTAGTCCAGTCCCCGATGCATCCCAGGGCTTCCTGGGAGTGCAGGATGACATCCCACCGATGTCTCGGCGCACGACAGACTCCGAGGCCTCTCCCGGGCGGGCATTGGCGATGAGGCGCGTAACCTTGACATGGTACAGACGAGGTAGCCACTGAGAAGGTGTAAACGGACGCCGTCGCGGCAGCCACAGTAGAGTAGGGGCGTGAAATGGGGATGTGCCATAATGCGATTGGCCGGCCATGCACGACGACTGAGATATATTCAGGGTTTACGTGTGACCCCATTTAAGTAGTTGCATTCTAAGATTTGGGGTTTTGCGGAGTTGGAGGTGCGTGCAAGCCTTCCAAGCCTTACAAAGACTCGACTAAGAACTTGAGGTTACCACACAAAGGTTGACAAGAGGCTGGGGATGACCCCACGCATCTTCTTAGTGGACTTAGCTGCAGCATACCGCGGCTAGTTAGATAGCGAAGCGCCCCCTCGCGTCCCATTATCAGAAGAGGAAGGAGAGTCCGCGCGTAGGTGCATGTCGTGATGGATGCGGGGGTGCAACAGTGCCTTGTGGCGGTAGACCAGGAAAGGGGTATTTCATTACGGGGCCTTGACGAATTAACATTACAAGCACTCACACAGTACTATTTATTATACATACTGCAGTTGGATTATAGTGCATGACTTTTAGACTACCTTCGTTAAGATATTTGGCACAGTACTGCACTCGCAGATCCCAAACACCTCCTCTTCTAGAATTGGTGACCAGTGCCTCGGGATGCACTCCCCATCCCAGGTTTTTGTCAATATTGGCGACATTAGTTTGAATCCAAACGCCATTGCAGGTCCATACTATGAGTAAATAGGCAAAGCTGAGTGTCTATCATGCAGCCCGGATAACATTCCTTCGAAAGTGGCCTTCTAGAAGGCTTCCGCATCCCTGCCCATTCTCATGCAAGGAGTGAAGAGTGAATGCTATGCCTATGTCGGTAGAACATGCAGGCAGCTAGTGCCAGGTTCCGTAAGCCACAAGACAAATACTCGATGCCACATACGTCTGTTACTCACTAGTGAGGCGACAGGTCATTTCAGCTGCTTTCTGGGATTTCGGCCATCACTTCATCACATCTTCATAGGGGGTTACAATGCGGCCCACAGCACACCCCCCACGGTCCGTGCCGTTCTAGAAAACAGCCAAGGACCTTTCGAAGCTGCGCTCGACGCCTTTGTGTGACGAACGCTTACCTGGTTCGGGACCGCGCGTTGGCCGATTATATGCCACTCGCGGATCTAAAGGATCGTCCCCGACGAGGCTGGGACTGGACGTCAGCCACATTCTGGAATGTCCAGCCGATGCAGGTCAAGTGTCACCACAACGGTCAATGCATATCACATATCAGATTCAGGATTTATAGATGCCTCCTCACATTGACACGCTAAACTTCGTGGCGAGATGGACGACATTGTCTTCAGCCAGCCATCCACTCTAGCCTCCGTTCCATATCTTGGCTGACAAATTAATCTGCACAAGAAATACCGGGTTGGGATACTGTGCCCCGATGTTGGCTTCTCCATAGGTGTCAACGTTTGGCGTATTAAATCCACGCATCAGACTTTGTGTATGATAACAAGGATGGTACGCTGGGACAACACAGAACAAATCATTGGCTTCCCCAATCACACATTTCGTCCCAGAGTATGTGGTTGGAAAATGTAGAGTCCAACAAGCGGCGTCGCACCGCGCCAACTGGGTCGTTCAGTCACCTGTAGCTTGGTTCTTGGGAAGTTGCCACAGGGTTACACCTGGAGTCCCCCCAATGGAAGGTAGTCTGGCCATGGAACTCCCTCAATGCTGTATGCCTGGTATCATTCAGGAGCCCAGCAGCCAAAGCTGAGCCATAGAAAAAGTGCCCATGGCGATACTCATGTTACTCATGGCTGTTGTATTGCCAAAATTCCTCCTATTTCTCAGTGTCAGCAGTGGCCCGATAATATATTTATTGAAACTGTAACATAGATATATGATTCAGAGAGAAGATTGTGTTTCGACATGATCACGTCGTAAGCCAGCAATCCATTTGCTCCATCTCCACAGCCACCCACCCCCAATTTGGGGCGACTGCTTAACTGAAGGCAAACATCAAGCCAGCCCCGCGTGAGTCCGACTAAGGATGACGATACAATGGATTTCATCATGGTAATATCTTGAGGGAAGAGGGTATGTGAGGCTCACAGTAGATGGGTGACCCGTGCATGACGAGCTCTCAAGACGTATCGTAGAGTGATAGCTTCGGTGCAGGTATTATCTGATTTATAAAGTCCGAGAGTTATCGTAGTGGTTTCACACATCGTCGTACGATATTGTTCGTCGCTGAGGTCCTGCATTTCGTTTTGGTGAAGGCCGACCAACATCCTCTTCATAGTCTAAGGTTTCCAACCCATGGTCGACTTGATCCCACGTTCTCTTTCTCAAATCGGGTTTGATATTTCGCTTGAAATGGCTCTTCTTCTTTTTCGGATCGTCTGTGCTAGATTTCGTTTGTGCTAATGGTCCAGCTTCTAACGGAGTGACCGAGGCCCTTGAAGCTTGGGTACCAGCTAAAGATGCATCATGTGGCTCGGAATCCCCCACAGTTTCTTGTTCCAATCCCAATGCTCTTTCTGCCTTGTCCGCTTTAGCCTCGTCAGACTTTCGTTTCTCTCTCAGCAATGTTTCTATCTCGGTGTGTCGAAACATAGCAATCTGTTCGTCTGTCAAGGTCCTCTTAACGCCATCTGCGTAGTAGCCCAGGTTGTCATCTTCCTCTTCAGTAACACCTTCAGCTAGAAAAGTGGTGGCGAAGTGGTCTTTAGAATGTCCCGAAAAGTGCTTCGTGTAGAAGTCGGCCAGTTCAACCTGATATGATGTTAGCAGAAGCACCCCGAACAGAATAGCCTTGCATACCGTGGAGACCAGTGGCACAGTACCAACCGGCAAGCTTGCAGGAGGTACTGCCATTATGAAGCAGCTCTCGTTCCATGTATTTAAAGATTTATTTTCGTGTCTCTGGCGATGAAGTTGAGCTTTCCTGTGAGACAGGGGAGGAGTTGGTAGCTTAAGTTCCAGGCAGATATGCAAGGCTGACAAAATAGGCATCATCACGTGCTATCATATAAGTGAACGTCAAAGCTCCAATATCTATTTCACAGTTGCGCCTCAACCTAAGACTGATAATACCGATCCTTTTACTTTAAGCAGTCGCGGGTGCCTAACGCCATACAACATTGTACATATTTGTTGGTTGCCTGCTTCGACCAGTGTTGGCTAAAGGAGCAATTTGATATCATATGATATTTGCATCCCACGTCACCATAGGCGCCATCAGTCAGTATTTGGCTATCTAGATTGCGGAGTTGCAAAGTTACCGCCGTATATACCAATCCAGAGGCGATAGGCGCAGTGTGTTTGGTAGCAATGGCTGTATCATGGCGCCCATTTATGATATCTTCCATAAACCCTCGCATGCCGCCGTTGTTAATTTCAACTTCATTCACCGTTGATTCATATAAAATCTACATGACTGACCTCGCGCATCTTTGGTGCGAAGATCTTGACCGGCGCTCTATCTTGCGCAGAAGTTTGGCGGAGGATACGAGCATTGACCCCAGCGAAGATGCTGGGCAGCTCAAACTGTTCCTGGACAAGATATCGCTAGGACTAGAGGGGGGGAAGGATACGGATCTGCTCCTCGGCCTCGATACTCACTCAGCCAAAGAAAGTTCGACAGGCGCAAAAAATCTTGAAATACATATGAGTGTCTCTCTGCCCAAGCCGCTGCAGCCTTTGGTTTGGACGATCAAACTATCTTCCTGTCCCCAGAGTGATTTTGCAACGCATTTCACAATACCCCTGCTGTGTGCACAAAATGCGAGGCTGAAGGAGCTTGATAGCCTGGTTGGCATGCTCCGTGATAAAGACAATGTGATCCAGAAGTTAGTCGACAAACTGGAGGCAACAGGGGCGGAGCTAGGTCAGCTCTTTCCCGGGGTTGCGGGTAAGGGTGGGAGGAAGGTTCCCAGGAGAGTTGTCGAAGAGAAGGTCAAGGGATTGGAACTATTCAGGCAAGAGCAGTGGCGTAACGCTATGCGGAATGCAGAATCTGAGAACGAACATGCTGATGTGAAAACCATCATTCAAGGCGCTTTCACCAAGGAGTCTCCTGTTGGGTTACTTGCCCACGGTGCAGAACTCCCAGGCAGATTTGACAAGTGGTGGGATCAGCTGAAAGATGGGGCGATAAACTTGTCAACACCACAGGACGGTGGACAGGCCGCTGATGCTGGTGCGAAACAGGTTAAGACTGAAGCGGCTGACGCGGATATGGATACAACCGAAGACGAAGGCAGTGAAGGGCAGGCGGACGATTTTCAAGTGGCAGCAACTCCACCTCGTCAGCAAGTATTATCATCAAGGGCTAAGTCTTCGCCGTCACGTAAACCGGCTCAGAAGCAAGAACCGTCAGACGATGGTACGGACGATTCGGATGACCTCGGCGCATCTCAGTCCCAGCATATCACTATTCGTGACAGCTTCCCGGCACCCAAAGAAGAAAAGCGGCCAGAGACAAAGAAAATGGGAGCGATAGGAGGCGCTAAAAAGACCTCAAAAGTGGTCACCAAGAAGCAGCCGGAAGCGGACCCAGAACCAGAACCAGAACCAGAACCAGAACCAGAACCAGAACCAGAACCAGAACCAGAACCAGAACCAGAACCAGAACCAGAACCAGAACCAGAACCAGAACCAGAACCAGAACCAGAACCAGAACCAGAACCAGAACCAGAACCAGAACCAGAACCAGAACCAGAACCAGAACCAGAACCAGAACCAGAACCAGAACCAGAACCAGAACCAGAACCAGAACCAGAACCAGAACCAGAACCAGAACCAGAACCAGAACCAGAACCAGAACCAGAACCAGAACCAGAACCAGAACCAGAACCAGAACCAGAACCAGAACCAGAACCAGAACCAGAACCAGAACCAGAACCAGAACCAGAACCAGAACCAGAACCAGAACCAGAACCAGAACCAGAACCAGAACCAGAACCAGAACCAGAACCAGAACCAGAACCAGAACCAGAACCAGAACCAGAACCAGAACCAGAACCAGAACCAGAACCAGAACCAGAACCAGAACCAGAACCAGAACCAGAACCAGAACCAGAACCAGAACCAGAACCAGAACCAGAACCAGAACCAGAACCAGAACCAGAACCAGAACCAGAACCAGAGCCAGAGCCAGAGGAACCTGTAGCAAAATCCACGAGAAGTCATAAACAGGATGATACCGATGGAAATGAAACCGAGACGGAAGACGAGGATACCAATGCTCCGTCTAAACCCACTACGCCCCAAAAGAAATCGCCCCCAAAGCCCGCCGCTAAAGCAGTTAAGAAAGGAGGGCTTGGGAAGATCGGAGGGAAGAAACGTGATTCCCCACCAGTTCCTGCCTCTCCGTCAAAGGAGGATGCGCCGGCTGCGCAAGAGTCAGAGCCCCCAGCAAAACCCACAAGATCAAAACTTGGTCGGATAGGACACAAACCCCCCAAGGACGCTGAGGAAGACTCAAGAGGGAGAACGGAGGTGAAGGAAGAAGAGAAACCGCGGGAAACGTCGGAAGAGAGGGCGCAGCGCAAGCGAGAGGAGTTGAAGCGACAGTTGGAGGAGAAGGCTAAAGCGCCTGCGAAGAAGAAGAGGAAGTTTTAGTGTTGCCATTTCGAGGCAGGATATTTGTCCCTTTTGAGCTCCCTTTGCCAACTCTTCTGGCTGTTTAGTATAGACCCTAAGAGTTCTCATATGTGCCATATAATCAGATGCTTTAAGAGTTAAATAACATCGAACGAATAAATTCAATATGAAGTCAGGATCATCCGTTGAGACACAACATAGCATTGTTTACATATCATTTTGGTCTCGTTCTCATAAAGCTATCCACTTCAGCCACCTCAAACCCCTTACAGCCGCCCCCCCAACCGTCATTTGTGCAACTTCTCCTCAAAGAACTTGTCCCACTGCTCTGGTGTCCAGGAGCTACTAATACTGTTGTCTACAAGACCATCCCACAGCACTGTAGGAGAAACATGGATCCCTGTCTGCCGTCCCAGCTTGATGAGCAGCTTCAAATCATCAGTGACCTTATTCCCAATATTCAGCGCCCCTCCTTCGCCAGCTTTGTCTCCCACAGCCAGCAGCTCATAGAGCTTTTCCTCATCAGATTGATGGGTCCCAGGACCAGAAGCGCCCAAGGCACCATAGAGTTTAGCAAGGCGTCTGTATGTCTGATTGCGTGTTTCGTTTACGACGTTGACGTCGAAGAACTCGGTCTGATGCTTGAACAGCACCGCTGAATAGGCCCAGAAAGTCGCGGGATCCAGACGCAGTGCTGCAACTCCTGCTTCGTGGACGAGGGTTGAAGATGGATGCCATGGCTGGACTTGTTGGCGGAAAACGACGTTGATCCTTCCTGTGTACTTTGACTTTATGATGGGGAAGACCTTCTCATAGATGGTTTCAAATTGCTTCTTGGAAAACTGTGATTTAGTTAGATGACTGCCCAAATAAAACAAGTGAAACCCTAAAGTTGCTCCCGGTGGCCCTTTGAAGTTTATGAAGTTGTGGATATCTTACCGGACAGACATAGTCCAAATAAAGTTCCAATGTGTGGACCTTCGGCGCATGAGAAAGCGACGAGAAAAGCTGCCCGGAGAACTTTGGTGCGAGTGCCATCTTTTTTAAGTATACGGAATAGTTCTGGCAGGCAATGTTATTTTGGCGGTGTCTTTCTGTATGCTCTCTGACGGTGTTGATTGCGACTCCGAATTGTCTTTAAACGTGATGTTGCAACATGCAGCCATCATCAATGACGCAATGTGGGGGTGGATCTTATCGGAAAGATAGGAAATGTAGGGGTCCAACCCGTTGCTTGGCTCGACCAGAAATTACAACATTGCGGTCTACTATAATCAAAGAACAGTTATTAGATACCAATACTTTCAAATGATATTCAATATAATACAATAATCTATTTGTCTACCTTGTCAGGTAATCGCCCATCAACAGTGCCTACCTCTCTTTGGTTCCCTGTTGGTTATATACCTTGATTGTCCGCTCTTGAACAAATCACCAATTATCAAAGCGCCGTGCAAATGCCGCTGAACGCCCCGAATGCCCATCCCATGCTTTGCCATTCGCAAATTCGAAACCCTCGCTCTCCATCGCCGTCTTTCCCCGTCGGGACTGTCCCATATTAAAATGATATCGGACTTTGCTTCTTTCTTCTTGCCTTTTTAACCCCCAATATGCAGTTGCTAATATCGTATGCCCTCGTCTTCGGGTCCCATACCCCAATAACTTCCACAGTAACAAAGTCAAGTTGCGTTTCTAGCTCCACCCACCCGGAAACGACGATGCTTCCCCTAGGTATAACTTTCACCTGCTTCCAATTGGCAGTATTGGTGAATCTGAAAGTAAAAAGGGCGTGGGCGCTACGTCTGGCCATCATCTTATACAGCTCGGAATCTTTGATGCTCCTCCGCTCTGGTTGCTCACTTCCCCTCTGATTCTCATTGTTTTTAGCAGCTGAAGCGGCATCCGATTGAATCCGTAGGGTTTTTTCGTCAGTCGGACCGGATTGTTTGTTGTTATAATTGCCGGCCTGCGTCGTGATACCACCAAAGCCTGGAACTCTGGCTTGCGTGACCCTGTCCTCAGTTATATTCTTGTCGCTCGCACCCAAAGCACGAAGTGTCTTTTTAGCCTCCGCAGGATCAGGAAGTTTATAATGGGCACGCATTATGGAGCGTGTTTTCTCTTCTGGGTCTTGGCTAAAGAGGACTTGCACAAACTTCCAGGTCGCTTTGGCCACGGCAACAGGGAACAAAGCTTGATGAATTCGCAAAACGGTTTCTTGATCGATAGGAACGGTGCTCCAGGAAATAAAATCGTCCGTAATTTCGATGCTGTAATCCAAGTACATGTCAGCACTGCTTAGCGGGGCACAAAGGGGGTTGTATAGCGTACCCTGAATGTACGAACGTCGGCGGAGGGCCGTAAGGATAGTTGACGTCCAGCCAATGCTTCAATATGCGTGCGCCTTTCCCCCCTTTTACGTTCTCAATAGACTTTCTAGTGATTTCAGCAAGTTCAGCTGTTCACAATAAGTTAGCACGCCTTCGCATAAGCGGATGATAAACCTTACCCCTAACTTTCGTAATGAGCGCAAGGTCTTTGCTGAACTTTACATATTCTTTCCATTCCGGGTCACTGCCCCGATAAGGACTTTGTGGAATTTGCTTGATTGTGCCCGGGAATGGTAGGAAAAGCCCACCCTCCAGATCTTCCGGCGTTTCGTTGTCTAGTATCCCTCGTCCTTCTTTCTCGACTTCGTCTGCCAATCTATCGAGAGGTGCGAAAACTATTGTTGTGAAGACATTATACGTTAAAAGTACTCCTATTGCTGAACCGAGCATATATCTATGGACTATCAGTTCACGAGCGACATGTGTGAGGCGGAGGGCGGAATTTACCTTCGGCTCATTGGGGCCTTCTTGAGGCGTACACCTTGAACTGATGCAGCGGCACCATCCCGTTTTATTCGCGCATGAACTGACAAAGGCACACGATTTAGTCTGAAAAGACTTGATGTGGCACGAAATGCCTTGAACATCTGGGCCATCAGGGGCCCCTTCGGGGGAGCAAGCCTTGTAGAGCGTTTTTTCCTATAACGAGTTGTTGTTCTGGATATCGGAAGTAGCGCACCTCATCTGAGATCTAATCGTATTGGCATATGCAATATTTCAGTTGCAATATCACCCGGCGCATGTCGTCTTGATTACTCTGATCGGCACCATGGCCCAGACGACGCCTACAAAGTTGAGCCGCCGAGGGCGGTAAATTAAGGCAATATTTCTGTATCTAGTTTAGCGCAACCGCGCCCCAATGAGCTACAGCTCATCGACACTATCGCGACTCGCAAGGTAGACGACAGTTTAGTGCCCCCATCCGTACGAAAGACCTCATACAGCAATTATGAGGCTCTCATTTGGATTGCTGCTGCCAGCGATTGCTGGCGTAGCACATGCTACTTCCTCACATATTGACGGCTTCGTATTCCCAGCATCGAAGGAACTGGACACTGGATCCGTTTCCCTTACCCCAGAGCAAGTTAGGGTCGTCCTTGCGCAACAACTCGAAGTAACGCAGCACCATAGCTTAGGCGCCGGAGACAGGAGCGAAAAGGAGCTGAAACTCATCAACTCATTTGGCGGACAGCACCCTAAACTCTTCGACGAAGGTGTTGCAGGGGCAACCTCCCCTAGGCACCTAGTGGTGTTTTTGGACGTCTCTCTTGAGGGAAGCAAGGCCCTCAAGGCGGAATGGAGTGCAAAAGGTCGTACCGAGCCATCATTTGTGATGGGAGGAAGTCCAGGCACTAAGTCCGTTGGGGCCCTTGTTCGAGACATTCAACAACAGATTTCCCCCGGGAAGCTTCCTGATGAGCAATGCACCCTTGCGAAGGCCATCGATGCATCTGCCTCTGAATGCTGGAACAACAAGAATAGCCATATCATGTTGGCCAAAGATGGCGTAAGTAACGTTTTCTTTCATATCGCAGCCTCCACTGACATCTTCTAGTCCGATTTCGATGCTTTTGTCAAGAGCCAAGACTCTCTCTTCAGTGCGATCGAAAAAGGAGATCTCGAAGCCACTTTCCTCCTGATGACGCCAGGACAAACCAACCGCTTCAAGAAGGAGTCTTGGGGGACATATTCGCTTCCCGCTTCTGACTCTGAACTCCGGAAACGACAGCAGGAACTGCCAATGTCTGACGTTGTTGCTTCCTCTTCATCCGCCCCGTCTGGCCCTCAACCTACTTCCACGCCCATCCGTGGCCTCCCACCGGTCTGCTACAACTCCAAGGAGTCTTGCACCAAATCGACACAAAACTGTTCGGGGCACGGGGAGTGCGGCCGTAAGTTCGGCCCCGCCGAAGGAGAGTCCGGCGCGACCTGCTTTGCCTGCAAATGCTACAGCCCAGACAAAACAAGGAAGGGTCACTGGGGAGGGGCAGCCTGTCAGAAGAAGGATATCAGTGCGCAATTCTGGATCATCGCCGGCTTCAGCGCTCTTCTGATGGGAATTGTAAGCTACGCCATCGGTATGATGTTCAGCATTGGGTCCGAGAAGCTGCCAGGAGTCATTGGGGCTGGCGTGGCGGCAAAGACAAGGTAGATGGCGGGAAGGTAAACGGCTGGATGACGTGAAACCGGAAACACCTGCTTTCTACGTTTTGTTTTAGCTCAAGGCCAGAGCTCGGGTTGGCGTTTTGATGTAGAATCATGTATACATAGCGATTACGTGCACTGCACGGCTTTGAAGGATATTTGGAAGATTACGCGAAGTCTGTTATAATACTCATCCGTTTCTGTGAAGTTTATTAATTTACTTTGTATGCACTAGCACCAGCAGAGCAAGCAAGTGAATGACGTGAAATTGTTATGGGAGCCAGGCTTCGGCTGGAATGTAGCACCCTCCTTACCCACCATTTTGCTTCTACATATCTTTCACTTATTGCAGATATTTTCACAGTGGCCGATTCAAGTGCAAAGATAATATAACCTTCATATATCGTATATCTACATTCTACCCACGCCAACGCCGAATGACACCCCATTTTATCACCATCAGTGCTTCTTTCCAGTCTTAGCCTTCTTATTGCTCCGGTCCTTTTTCTTCTCTCCCAGCTCCTCCTCATAAATCTCTGCCGCGCTCTCGCCCGCTTTCCTCTTCGGCTTAGCGGTCTTCACACTGATTGCCGAGGGCTTTGCTCCCTTCTTCGTCGCCTTGAGGACTTCGTGCTCAGCATGTGCCCAGCCCGGCGCTTCAGATGCGATCTCATATCTATAATTGCGTTAGTTGGAGTTATAACTCGTCGATGTGGGAAGGGACTTACTGGTCCAATGGTAGCGCATCAATAAGCTCCCTCTGCTTCTCGCGCAGTGCCTTCATAGCCTCATCACCGCCCTCCTCCAACTCATCTTCCAAGTTTGTTTCAAGGGCCACAAATCTCTCGTCTACGATCTCATCGTCGTGCGCGGCACTTGCATCCGCACGGCTTACACCAAGCGTCTCTTGCTTTGGCAGCTCAGCGTCAATGGCTCCAGTTACTAGGCCACCAAAGTGACTCGATAACTTCCGCATGATTTTGATGAACATGGCCAACAGTTGGCTGCTCGGCAGGTTAAGCTCGCTCTCCACAGCAGTCAGGTCCTTGCGTTGCAGACCAACAGCCAAAAGAATTGCGGATTGCACGCCCGTAAGCTTTAGCATCGGGAGGCGGCCAGTGAAATATAGCGACGCAAGGGTTGGAATCAAGTCCAATACAACGTGGTAATCGAGCATGTTGTTCGCATATGACTCCAAACGCTTCAGGTCAAATGGAGAGAGAAGAGCGTCAAGTTCAGGCTTAATAAGTGCCTTGGCCTCATGCTCTGGGTCCAGTTTAAAGCCGCCGCGGGCAGATTCGTCGATGCTGAGCGCAGTGATAGAGGCGAAGTCCCGGAACTGGTACGAAAGGAGAGAAAGGAAGCGCTTGTGGTAATCCCTGGCGAACGCTCCCAGCCAAGCCTTGTCATCTCCATTCTGTAATGGACGCAGCATAACACACGTATGTTCGCCAGTCAAGTCATTAGCTGTTTGGCGGAGGTATACGGGAACGAACTGCGAGCGTTTCCAGAACTTGTGCAGGGGCTGCGTAAGACCATAGGACACGCCAATATAATCGAGGTTGTCAGGTTGGCGCTCGGTGAGCTTGCTGAATAGCGGGGGCATTTTGCGGATGTCCCTAACTTTGATATCATCATCCAACAAGGTAGAATTAACAAGTTCCTCGTCCGTGACGCGGGTAATTGACTGTTCAGCTGATAACGGGGCAGCGTCCTCAGAGAGGTTGGCAAATTTCCCCTCGTAGAAGTCGTTGAGAAGCTCAATGGCCCGCGCACCGTAGCCCATTCCAATATAGTCTGGGTTGGTAGCAATCCTCACAATGCGGGCTCCAGAGAGACCAGCAAAGTCTTCGTCCTGGAATTGCTGGGATACCAGCCAAGGGATGAGATCACCTGCGGCGCGCTGTCCACGAGCAAGAGAGTTCAGCACCGATTGTTTCGAAATCTGACCTTCAAGAGCTATCTGTATAACTACCAGGGGCTCAGGAAGACGAGCGCTATCTTCAGACACAGGAGGAACGAGAACGAACAGCTGGTGAGCCGGTGCATCGGACATGAGCTGCAAGTCATCTGGGGAGTTTTTGTAATGCGACGCGACGTATAGAGCGATCATTTGTTGTAAGAACTTTTCGGACACGGGATGGAAAGAGAAAAGGGTGTCGCGGTTGACATTGAGGAGTTGGCACTGAGATGGATGAGGGCAGCCTTGGGTGTTGAGCTTTGAGCGGGGGAGGGTAGCATCGAGGCAGAGGAGGTTGTTGAGCCACTTCTCAACCAAATCGCCCTGAGTGTAACGAATGGGCTCTGACAAAGTGATCTCGCGTAACGAACGGCCGCCGGTAAAGCTGTTGTCGGTTTTAATGGCCTTCCCGCTTGTTCGGTCCATCTCTGCGTCCTCTCCTGCAGATTTGGTAGCTCCTCGTGATTGCTCACGGAGCTGCTTAATCAGTTTCAGAGATAGTGAACGTCCAGTTCCCTCGTAACCGTTAATTGTTGATGCCATGAAACACAGGTAAGGCCCCATGAGTTTTCTGACAAGAGGCAGAGGGATAGCTGCAGCCTCATCAATAACAAGTAACTCGGCTTGGCCCAAAACATGTGCGTCCTGGGGTCTGATATACTGGATAGTTTGGCGATGCTGGCGATGCACGTTAACACGGACAATAGCTTTGTTGAAATCGGGGTTCGTCGACTGGATGATAGAGTAGTCGACATGGTCCATATAACCCAGCGAGTCGAATCCTTTGAAGATAAATTCAAAGAGCGTCTTCAAATTCTCTGGGCTTGGAGAAGTGATGAAAATGTTGCTGTAACCATGTGCAACAGCAGCCGCCACGGCAACACCCAACGCCGCCGATTTACCACGACCTCTAGCCGCCGTCAACGTGACAGTGCTCTTCAATGTCTTCTCTGCAATGGCATCCACAAATGTCAGGAGAGCCTTGGCCTGGTCCACGGTCTTAGCCAACGTTATCAGCGATCCTACGGGTTGAGTGTCTTGTAGTGTATCTTTCATGCTGTCCAATTCCTTCTGCTTCTCGGTTTTGGGTTCATCGAGGTCTGGTGGCGGCAGAGCCTTCACGTTTTTGCCTCCAGAAATGGGAAGCACGTTCAGTTCGTCGTCGATAACCAAACACGACTCGCAGCTTCCCAGGGATAGGATAAACCTTTCGTTAAATCGTGCAGTAACATCGTCGTGGGCCTCTGTCCGGTATCTCGAATGGACGTCCATAGACAGGGTGTATAGCTGCTTCAAACTGCTCATTCCCTTCAATAATAGAACTACAAGTCCGCCACCCTCCACAGTCTCGATTGTCCTTGCGAGGAGGTTGGGAGTAATCGCTTCGAAATCCTGCAAGATGCACATTCCGTAGGTGTTACCCAGGATCTTCTCCGTCTCTTTATAGTAAACATAACGGATGTCGTGTAATGATACAAAAAGCTCAAACGGGTCTTCGGTATTGGCTTCGCGGATTCCCCGTTTAATATCTTTCTTAATCTTCAGCTCGCGCTTCTTCCGGTGACTGCAAATTTCAAGGTTAATTCTGATTCCTGCTTGCCGCAAAACTCGAGTATGCTAACCTGGTGAAGCCCAACAGCTTGTTCTTATATGCCCACAACACCGACTTGTTCTGTTTTACATCCATACTCGACATAATATAGTGAAGGTGAACAATGACATCCTTTGATCGGTCGCCAACGACGACAATAAAGCTTCTCTTCTTTTCTTGGACTCCATTGCGAATGAGCGCGGGGATGCGCGAATCCCTTTGGAGGTGTCAGTTGAGCCTATTTCTTGCTTAAAGTAGAAACTTGGTACATACACTGCTTTGCGGACCATGACTTCGACGTTATCAGTGCTCTAATTGCCTATAAATGGCAATATGAACCTGGTTTGAAGCGACTGGAAACAAAGTTCGAAAGGCTGCGAAACGATTAAGCTAGACGAGCCTTGCGATAAAGTCGACCCTCAGAACTTTTTTGCAGGGATACAGCTTACCTATACTATATTCGGTCTAGCTCATCCTACCCCGGATTACCGATATCCTGTAGGATTTGTAGGAGTAGCACGTGACCAGACACGAGAACAACCTCGTCGTCCCTGATCTCCAAGGCCCTCGGAACTTTACACAGCGCGACTTCCCTCTTGCTTTGCTTGCAGCACATGCGATGAATTGGATGCGTTAGTCTGTTTGTATTGTTGTATTGTTGTGGCTTTCGCGATGGCAAATGGCCCCTATTTGGGAGCCATTGGGCTGTGGTACGTACCTACCTTTGGCCCTGTCCCTTCAATCCAATTGTCGACCCAAAAGCTAACACGGTACAGTTTTTGTATAATTATTACATGGCTATCTATCACGTGGCAAGAGCATCCTTCTTTCGGTGCGTACGGCAGTCCCAATAGCGCTGTGAGTGGCTACTAATCAGTGGCTAGTTCGGCCTGTTCATGGGGCTATCACTGCTTTTTTCATTGCTGGCTTTATCCTACTGGCGATTAGTAGAACCAATATTCCTAGCCGTTTAGGAAGAGGGCGTGGAGGAGCTGGTAGAGAGTATAGGAGTCATGACAGCGGTATATCAGCGCCGTCTACGCAAGCTCGAATTGCCATTGCCCCAACGCAACTCACCCCTCAAAAGCGGAGACTGGTCTTCGGCCTTCTTGTTATTTGTACTGTTATCCGTGTGGGAACGTTGAGAAAAATATCCGAAGCAGCTCAATGCTCAGCCAGTGATCTCGAGGTATGCATGCATTCAACCCATTCTCGTCCCTTATGCAGCGTCTTGTTGAGCCCCGTTCGTTTTATTTTCAATGCGGCCCAACCAATACCTCACTCACATAGAAATCGGCATGGCAAGCATATATTTTTGATACGTTTACTAATTTGAACAGCTCATATCTCTCCCTATTATCTTTGCCATATATGATTTCGCCACGAGTCCGCAGAATTATGATGCAGAGGATATTAGAGATTCTATCTCAAACAGCGCCTTGGAGGACCTGCTCGATACGATCAGATGGTCACGCGTCCGATACATCGTTCCTACTATCTTATTAACGCTGGGAATATATCTCACCTCTTCGAGATTACCTTCTGGTTTTATTTGCTCCGAAGTATTGAATCAGCGCAACTACACTATTTGTCTCCAAATTATGGGTATTGGTTTAGATTGCACTATCATTATCGTATTGTCGCAGTTGCTGGCTGGCTGCAATGACGATAAGCGGAGAGCGAGTATGCTTGGATATATCATGACGGCATCTGCTGCGTTGCTCGCAACCGCTGGGCTTTTATATCTCATTGTTCACCCCTTTCAAATCACGGCATTGCTTTCTACGCCACCCTCATTTAAATACAGCATTTTCATCGATGGACTAGCACTTACAGCACTTATATTCTGTATCGCCTATCTCAATTCGGACCTTAGGCCTTTCGCGATTGTCATGACCATTGTTTTTATGACAGTTATGGGCCCATTGGTTGCTAATGCTTGGTCAGAGAAACGCCCGTTTCCACCACAATCAGATGCCGCCAGAATTGTAGGAGTTCCACTCCTAGTTTTTGGATACATGAGTTTTATCATAATATATAAGTACGGGGATGTCGCCAAACACCCTCAGAATATCTTGAACAGAATTCATGCTATTTTTTATATTTTAATAGCGATGGCGTTTATCTACACGGAAACGGTCCTTAATTGGCGAAGTAATAAAGCTGGTAAGTTCGCCAAGGTTTGGAACATTTTTGCTTCGCGCCGAACCTTTACTAACACCCCCGTTAGGTTTCCACCCTGTCGGCCTGCTTGTGTATCAAGGCCAGGGTAATGCTGATGCCTGGTCCACACAAGCCTCTTCCAGCGACACCCTTCAGGCGGCTGTCGAGGAGTACAAAACTCGATACCATCGACTTCCACCTGCAAATTTTGATAAATGGTACGAATTTGCTAAAGGTCGGAATTGCACTGTCATTGACGACTACGACCAAATATATGAAGACCTTCTCCCATTCTGGGGTATAAAGCCTGAAGTGCTTCGAAAACGCTCTACTATTAAGCGCAAAAACAGCGGCTTTATCAGCATTCAAATCGACAAGGAGAAAGTGAACGCAGTACACGTTTCTGAGGAATACTCGCACCTGGACACTCCTATCACCAATATGATAAAATCCTTTGCGACTTGGCTTCCTCAAATGCAAATTGTCCTAAATCCCAACCCATCGCCGCAGATTGCATTGCCCCACTCAACTCTGGCGAGCCTCGAAGCTGCTGGTCGTCGATCCGAGCATATTGAGGAAAGGGAGACAATTATTACCACATGGGCTACCTTATCGAAATGGGACCCTTTGACGGCTGTTGAGAGCGGTCCACCAATATCGCCAATAGCTAGGCATATTTCTCAATGGGACGCTTATATGGCACCCACGTGCTCTTCATACTCACCAGCGCGCTCACATCCACGCTCATCTCGCTCACTCTGCACCTCATGCTTCGCATCCTATTCCGTTGGGCAATTCATGCGCGATATACCTCGCTCACTCGACCCTTGCATTCAGCCTGATCTTCGTACAGTTTCTTCCTTTCTTTCCTCGCCAGCTACAGCCCCTAACACGGGTTATGCTGCCGACGCTCTCATTCCCATATTCAGCTCGAGGAAAATCGAAGGTTATAACGATATTCTATTTCCGATTCCAGGGACATATGTCCCCTCTACCAAAGCCGCCGATCCAAAACTCTCGCTTTCCGTCCCAAGTCAAAAACCATTCGGCGACTTGCGCGATGTGCTATATTGGCGTGGCGAGGCTCCGCCGTCCGGGTTAGGGGCGCATGATTGGCAAGGGGTCAGCGAGCAGCGTCTCGTTACACTAGCGCACCAAGAACCGTCCAACGAAAAGGTACCGCTTCTGTTACCTTTCGATACTGAGGGCAAAAAGCACGAATACGGATATGTGAGACTGGCCGCGATCGCTGATCAAATAGCGGTCGAAGCCGGTTTTACGGGAGTGCCGGAGAAGAACTGTCACCTGAAAGAAGAGTGCCAGGAACAGCGCGAACACTTTGGCAACAATGCAACGATGGGTGATGGTGACGAAAAGAGGTATTCTAGTCGCTACATACTCACCACCGATGTCTCCGAGCCGAAGGAATTTTTGAAGAGCGTTGTCTCCGGCTCAGTGGCCGTGAGGTCTGGGATCTTCAAAAGTTGGTATGAAAAACGTCTTACGCCTTGGATACATTATATACCACTCGACATGCGCTGGCAGGGCGTGCATAGTACGATGGCATATTTTATGGGGCTTTCTGGGACAGTGAAAGGGGAGCAAGTCAACATGGACGCCCAATTCAAGGACGCAAAGTGGATTGCCGATCAAGGTAAGGCGAGGGCAGAGAGTGTGGTTAGAGAGGCCGATGCAGAAGTATATCTTTTCAGGCTATTGCTTGAATGGGGGAGGGTCGTTGATGACTATCGGGATGAGGTGGGCTTTATTTTAAAGGAATGAGTATTTCCGGAAATATTTATGTGGTATATATGATATATTAAATGTTTATATGATGTTTTGATTGACAGCAAACGTTAAATAATTTATTTGGGCTTCTGCCAATTTTATGTCAGGGAAATGTTCATTGTAATATCGAAAATGTTGGAATGTTGGTGATTTATGTTTTTTTCCATACCAAAATAAAAGAGCCAGTCAAATATATCAGTATGAATAACCAAACGCAATATTACAATTTAATATTCTCCTTCATTGACTAGTATATTTTTTTTACTCCTTCCATGTCGTCAACACAGGGCTTCCCTTCGTAGGCGGGGCACTGAATTTTGTCTGCACAAACACCTTCTGCATCCCATCCTCCTTCTTGTCAAATTTAGTATACACTGTTGCCATCTCATCCAAGGAGACCCGATGAGTCACCATCTTCAGTGGGTCGATTTCCCCCTTTTCAATCATTCCCAACAACTTCTCCCAATACATGTGCACAGGTGCCTGCCCATTACCAATCAACCTGATCCCGCGCTCCATCAGCGCGCCAATGTTGAAGTGGTTCGTGAACCCTGTGTATACACCCGTGATGCCACAGCGTCCAAAGGATTTCACCGACGTAAGCATCTCATTCACGAGCTCAGATGTATCCGTCTCCATCCCCAGCATCAACTCGAAGTAGTGCGCCCAGCCCTTTGCGTACTCTCCGGCGGCGCACTCAATGCATACATCAGGACCACCGGGCACCATCTCCCGCAGCTTGGAGGTCACTGTCGTACCGCGCTTGAGCGCGGTGTAATCCAGCGTCTCGACCTGGGGGCACTTGGACTTTGCGTAGGCGAGGCGCCAGTTGTTGTCGATGAGAATGACGCGGGCCGCACCGTTGTGAAGACTGAAGTCCGCAGCCATCTGGCCGATAGGACCGGCTCCCCAGATGGCAACTACGTCGCCTTTCTCGACGCCAGTATCTACGACGGCGTTCCAAGATGTGCAGATGACATCGGAGAGATAGAGGCCTTAGGATGTTAGTTGGGGGGTTTCAAGAAAGGTGATGAGATCGTACCTTTCTCATCTGGGATATTGTCTGGCAACTTTAAGAGGTTAACGTCTCCGAACGGAACACGGACGTATTCTGCCTGTCCTCCTGCAAAGCCGCCTGTAAAGTGGGAGTATCCAAAGAAACCACTGTATTAGAGCAGTTAGTTTTGTCTATCCCAACGACTTTGTTAAAAAGGATGGGTGACTCACGCAGTCTGGGTTCCAAACATAGCAGCCGCGAGCGAATTCTCATTAGTCCTCTCACACTGGCTACTCAGCTTCTTCTTGCAGGGTCCGCACTCCCCACATGCGATCTGGAAGCTGGCCACTACACGCTGGCCAGGCTTGACATTCTTAACCTGCGGGCCGACAGACTCGACGACGCCGCAAAATTCATGGCCCAAGATGTCGCCTTTCTGGAGTTCTATAACGGTACCGTGCAGGAGATGCAAGTCGGAGCCACAGATGGTAGAACCGGTGACTTTCAAGACAACGTCTCTGGGTTCCACTACACGTGGCTTTGGAACTTCCTCTGTTTGGTGCATTAGCTGGAGATCTATCTTACGCGATCGAAAATTGAATATCTGTTGGAAATGGTGGGTGGTTCAGTCCGAATATATTTCGAAATGATAAAACCCACACCAGATTTGATGTAGCTCAAATAAAAAGTTGTGAAACTTACGAACTTCCACATTGCCCTTTCCAAGCCATACCAAAGCCTTCATCGTCTCTCCGCTCGGGTCTGCGTATTTCGACCTATCTATCGCGGGGTTGCTTATATCCTGTAGCGTGGCGGCGCTGCCATCGTGTCCGATGGCTTGCTCCACCTTGAACGCAGCCTGTGATACTGCCATTATCAATTCGAATAATATCCCAACTTCCGAGATGTAATAAAATAATTGTTTAATAACAATCACGATCAGACCAGTACGTGGTTTCCATGTGGATATTTATTCGTACTTATAGCTATCAGAACCGACGTCAGAATCAATATATAAGCTAAATCTATACGTCATGATTACCGCCACCACAGTGATTGACAACAACAGAACGTGGCTAATTGGCTATTCACACTAGCTCTCCTATTCGAGCAATCGAACAACATACCTGTTGCTATATTACAAAAGTACCAAGTTGTATTTTG